>VMDO01015614.1:0-28739 GCA_007922755.1 Pedetes capensis
TTTTATGCCTTTTTGTGAAATAATTAAAAACATCATTTTAGTTTTGATCTTTTGGGGATTCAAACTATATTTAATCATGCGATTTTTTATTATTTTTGTTCTTGTGCCATAGCAAACGTGCGGTGGTTTTTATCTCCTCTCTCTACTTGCAATAACATATTATTTGACCATGAATCACTTTAATGGATTGAAACATAAGCATGTGAATTGAAAAATAGATGCATTAGTCAAATCAATAAATAAATATGAAAATATATTTCTACGATGAAAACCCATCGTGGCTACTGTGTCCTCCAGCTTGGACAGAGAGAGCAGAAATATACGGCTGTAAAATATAGCTCGCCATGTCAGCTAGCCAGTGCCTGCAGCCTAAAAGGGATCTCGAGCACTGGGTAGGTAGTATTTCATCAACAAAATCATAAAATAAAGACATTAAAATGAAGGGATGATGGAGTGCTGCAGGACGTTTGTAAAATCACCCTTCAGTCTGGGGCTGGAGTAGGTGAGTATTGACATCGCATACTTTTCATGGAAATTTGCTTACAAATAGCATGCCTTAACAAGCAGCATTACCAGGCTGCCCCTGTAGCAAATATATTTCCACTATTGTTACTAAACAAACTCTACTTGCACTCCGTGGTATAGCGAGGGTGGAAATAAATAATTCTTCCCTGATCTAAAATAGTCCATGCATTGCAGTCTTCACCCAGAGTATCTGTCTTTGTTAATTAATGACTTGCCATAGCTCCTCTCAGCTATTCAACAGCCAGCTACCCCACTTTTATACAGTTCCCCTCACGTGCTGTCTCTATTGGATGAAATCCCCTATTAGTCATAATCAATGTTCAATCTCTAATTTCATAAGATAATAAAGTGGGCTGCATGGATTATTAGTAGTTACATTGTGTAACTTATCAGTTATTTGTCAGATGAATGTAGGAATATAATTAACATGCATTATTTTAACGAATACAACTGAGGAATGAGGATTTTAAGTGACTTGCCTTTCTCAGAAAGTAGGCACAAAACACAGAAAAGAAATCTGAATTTGCATTTATTTACATATCAGTGTTTTTTTTTTCCTGTAGCACATAGCACTAGTTAATCTTTCAATTGCAAATTGCTATAATTTGTTGTTTGATTACATTTTTACACGCATTAATAAGATCAAACAGTGCTAATTAAAATTTGTAGGTTCTCCAGGATGGAGGAACTTTTATAGATGGATCTGAAATGAGGTAGGAGAATTCTAGATTGAGGTTTGGGTGAAGGTGGTTCATTTCCAGTTGGCCCTCTATACAGTGTCAGGAGCACCTTGGAGGACAGAAGGAATGTTCCCTGGGCATCCGGAGGGCCACCTATGGCCCCTAGCCCAGCTCTGTCCTGGTCAAACCCTGAGAGCACAGGCATCCTCTGAACACCCAACACCGGAGTGGAGACTTTCACCCCACTGTCCTCTGTAGTTTGAAGAAAAGTTTCTCCTACTGCTCTTGGCTCATCCAAACTGGGACCCAGGCCCCGGGGACCCAGCCCAGTGTGCCCCTGAACACACAATTGCGGCTCCTCCTGGTGAAGAGGTAAAATACCTCAAACAAACGTCCCACCTGGAGGCCCTCTGTGGTCTCCGGAGGCAAGGGGAAAATAGTAACTCATCTAAACTGTATTGTCAGCCGCATCATATGGTTGTGAAAGCTGGACGTTGAATAAGGGAGACAGGAGAAGAATTGGTGCTTTTGATCACGGTGCCGGAGATGATTGTTGAGGGAGATTTTTCATTCATGATTTATTTTTCTAGTTCCCACAAGGTTTGTGGCGTTACCTGTCCCAGGAGAGCGAGTCTGCAAGGCAGAAGCTGGAGTTTGGTACCTACGCTCACTGCAGGGGGCCAGCCTGCCTTTGCCCCTCTGTGGGCCGCTCTGGGGGATGGGAAGGAAGGTTGCTGTCCAGGGAGGTGGTGAGTCCAGGGGCTCTAAGAAGGACCCCCGCAGGAAATCCCTAGGCACCTGCCTGCCCTCTAGCTCCCTGTTCCTGCTCCGTCAAGCCATCTGGCCGGAAACAGGGGCCTGGAGCGCAGGCTTTCCAGCACTTACAGCCAGGGGCGAAACCCCTGCAAGGAGAAGCAGGACGCCCCTCCTTCCCTCCCTGGAGTGCCCGAAAGCCAGGCCCTGCGTGGGCAGAGGCGGGAACCCCGGGCACACTGACCCGCCATCTGGCTACCCAGCAGGAACGATACGATTGGGGGGGCGTCTCCCTGCCCAGGTGCTCCTATGCCAGGGTCAGTGTGCACTTCTTGTGAAATGCTTTACGCAGGGCAACTGGCCGGCACCACGTCTGCTGCTTCTTTCTCTCCCTCTTTCTCCCTCTGCGATCTGGCTTGTTCTTTGCTCAGTTGTTCCTGGTTATGGGCTAGGCCACCCACGGGAAGGTTGCAGAGATGGGTGAATAAAAGTCAGAAACAATTCAAGGTAATTATGGGGAAACCTTTGTAGAACATCTGCGGATGGGTTACATTTTTGGAATATACCAGCACATGACTTTAGAATCAATGGCTCAGGCTTCTTTTTCTCTTCAGTGGATTTATTTAAAACATTTGATGGCATGCTGGTGGTGTGGGTGGGTGGGTGGGGGAAGATATGCAGAAACTCATGAGTAAAAATTATTTTTGAATCATAGAAATGTTAGCACCATGTAAGTGCCAAATAGGGAATAGCGTATGCGCATAAACATTTAAAATAATGCCAGTAAAAATTATAGTGACTCATTGTATAGACCACCCTGTACCAGCAATCGTGGGCTGATTTTGAGCACAGAGCTATTTCTGGCTCAACATCCTGCTTTATTTAATATAGCGGCCTCAACATACTGTTGCCATTAAAGTTACTAATCAATGCGATTTAATTTTTAAATGCAGTAAATCGTTTATTGTACAAATGCCGTGTCCTTCTCCGAGGGAAATCTTGGGGTCATTTCTTATACAAAGCACCTTCTACTTAGAGGAAACCCAGACTTGCAGCTTTAGCTGTATTTCTTGTGTCTATGTCCTCGTTCCCGAGTGTGAAAACTTTATTGCTCATTATCTACTGGGCTGTGATGAAGTGACACATGATTTATAGGGAGCCAAAAACTGTGTTTCAACGGAGAACATTTTTATCCTTTTGTGTTGCGGCCTTGCCAGTCTCTCCCCGGGCTGTGCACAGCACATAAAGAAGGCTCGAGGCTGGAGGGGCCAGAATTCTCCCTCGTAAAGGCCCGCGCCACAGATCGCACTCTGCTCCTAATTCCGCCCAATTCCCTTCTGTTGTTTAAAAATTCAATTTGTTTAATTGAGCTGCTTGACAGTAAAGTCTGAATTCCGTGCATTTTAACCATTCGTATTAAATTTCCCTCTGTATAGTATTTTTATGAATGCGCTTTACAGGCGGAGGCTTAATTTAAATTACGGTGACCTCACAAGCATATAAAAAGATCTGAATTCTTGTTTTCTTCTCAGACCTAAATTTAAATGAATAAGTGTAAATCAGGGGTACTGGGGTGGCTCCTTTACTGAGTTTAATGAGACCAAGGGGTGGGAGGATGCGGTGTGAAGGGCTATGTGTGCATGCACGCTTTTGAGTGTGATTTCATATTTTAATAGATTACATAATATGGGGGCAGAAGTGGGAGTTGAAGCTGTCCTTAGCGTTAAAAAAGCAGGTCTCTGTCCCCCACGCACACGGCAGGTGAGGCGTTGTATAATAGAATGTACAACATCTGATTCTCATAGGCTTGCGTGTTTATTGACATTTAAATCGCTGAACATCTTTTCCTTTAGGATTAATAAGATACACAGAGACCAACATAAGATATTTGAGGTTTACTAAACTTTAATCTGTAAAATTTAATAGCAATATCTGAGTCATTAGGTGTGGGTAGAATACCGAGCGACTTTACAAACACTTTTAAGCAATGAATTATGTTACAAGAATGGCTTGGCTGTGTATCATTATGTCCAGGTAAATGCCAGAATGATGACATAATTGGTAGTTGGGAGTAAAATACAACCCCTGTAAAATGTTACTAAGGTGAATGCGGAAGGACTGTAATTCATTATACACAAACATGGCTCCTAGGTATTTATCATTTTACGAGGTATAGACTCACTTGATCTCACCAGGCATTGTTTTTCTCTTGCCTTTGTTACTTCCTTCAGCAGTATAAGATGTCTTGGTTTCGCAATGGCTAATTCCTTTTTATTCAACCATTTTCCAGGGTACCCCAGTGGATTTTAAGTCTCCTGTCATGCACTAGAGACTAAGAATTCCGTAAATGCTAAATCCTGAAGACTGGCCTTAATAAGAATGATAATCCACCAATTTCAGACAATGATAAATTTACGACTTTGGATTAAAGGTCAGATGGCCATTTCACACATTAAAGCAGCCCAATTTCATAATGCCCAGCTCCTCCAGGAAAGACATTTTTGCACCCTGGTGCCTGTGAGCTCCTGCTAAAGACATATAGTAATAGTTTGGAAGTCAAGAAGCCCATTTCCTACCTGTGCGGGGTGCTTTCCTGTAGCCCAAGGCGACTGTTTAACTTTTAACCCCCTTGTTCACACAGCGTACGTGCATAAAAGTACAGTGTACCACCTAAGGAAGCAGGTCTTGCAACATTTGTTTTATGCTGTTTGCTATAAGACACATTACTCATGTTTGCAGACATTTTCTGCCAGCCCAAAGTAAGGAGTCATTTTCTCTAAATGGCCACTTGGCTTTAAATTTGTTCGGTTCCAAGTCATCTTGTCTGCTCCCACGTCAACAGGACATCTGACTGAGAGGGAGTCTAGGCTCAATGTGCCTTTGGATGTAGCTTTTGTTTGACATCCTTTTTGGGCATTGGTTTTACCGTATTTCATCCTGCCTCTGTTCTGTGTGCCAGCCACTACGATGTCACATCTGAGATGCGCTGTCTTCTGTGAGCCACGTCTCCCTTTCTGAGGATCCCAAGCCACAGCCCATGATGTGCCAAGATTGCTAGGTGCGTCTGAGCAGTCGTGGGAGGAAGACTTCTGATGAGGCACCGTACAGTATTTGGCAACATTTGGCCCGAGGGGTAATTAATGGTACCAGAGAATATATAATGAAATCATCTGGAATTATCTTTCATTCTTAGGGTTCATTATTTCAAGCTTGGGGTATCCACTCCATGGAGATGAAAGGCAGATGAAGAATCCTGCAGAAGCTAAACACAACTGCGGTTCCTCCAGGTGAAGGGGTAAAATAACTTCAGAGGTCCCAGCTGGAGGCCCTCTGTGGTCTCCTGAGGCAAGGGGAAAATATTAACTTGTCTAAACTATACTTTCAGCCACATCATATGGTTGTGAAAGCTGGACATTGAACAAGGGAGTCAGGAAAAGAATTGATGCTTTTGAATTATGGTGCTGGCGATGAATATTGAATATACCATGGACTGCCAAGAGAACCAACAGATCTGTCCTAGAAGAAGTGCAACCAGAGTGTTCCTTGGAAGCAAGAATGGCCAGACTGCATCTTACATATTTCAGACATGTAGTCAGGAGAGATCAATCCCTAGAGAAAGACATCATGCTTGGGAGAGTGGCAGGTCAACGCAAAAGAGGAAAGCCCTCCACCAGATGGATTGACACAGTGTCTGCAACAATGGGCTTAAACATAAAAAAGATCTTGTGTCTGGCACAGAATTGGGGAGTGTTTCGATCTGCTGTACATAGGGTCGCTATGAGTCGGATTCAATTCCATGACACCTAACAAAAACAACAACAAACTGTTGCCCTTGGATACTTTACATGCATTTTGCTTATTTATTTTCCTTTCTTAGAGTTTTATTTTCCAATTTCCATGTTGTTGTTGTTGCATAGTGACACAGAATGAACTTGATGGGGGAGATTTCCTCCAGGAAGTTTCCCACATCAATAAGGAGAAGGCACTTCCTTTCCATTCCATCCAGAACCTATCTAGGATCTACCCAGAGGGAAACTGAGAGACCTCCTAAGAGAAGACCTCTTTTTTTTTTTTATCACACTCTCAAATTGAAAGAATGGCAAACAAGTCTTTCGAGGACTAGATGAAATGTGTTCCTTAAAGGTTAAGAAAAATTACCTTTATCTATCTAGTAATTTATTGGATAAAATTCAATGTGAAGGAGCTGCTATGTCTGCTTGCATCTCATAAACAGCGTTTGAGGTCCTAATGCAGAGGCAAAGGAAATGAGAGACACAGAGATGAAGGTTCAGTGTAGATGGGTAAAAGAAATGGAACATTCCCTAGACCTTGTGGCTCTCCCCTAGAACCTCCCAAAATCAGAAGAGAATGCTCAAGTCAACATTTGGGGTCCTCACAGAAGCAAACACTCCATGGTAGGAGAAATAGGATCTTTTTGACCCTCTTGCTCACCTATTGACAAATGAACAGAACAGAAGGAACCCGGAGCCTTCCAAAAACTGGACAATTGAACACTGAATCTAGATTTTGAACACCCTTAATCAGATTACAAACCTACAAAGACTGCATAGGATTTGTGTTTGTTTTGAGGGTGGTATGTACTATTGTTTTCCTCTTGTTTCTTTTTCATCATTTCTCCCCGACCCTTGAAATAAGTCTAGTAACAAAGCTATGTTTTTATTTTTGGTGACTCCCTATCGTGTTAGCCATGGCTCTTCGTAGCAGTGGAAGGGCAGTGAAATGCTCTAGCGTTTTGCGGCAGATAACGCAAAGTCCACCTTAAGGTAAAGTGGTCAGCCGGGCACGCTGATGCACGCCTGTAATCCCAGCGGCTTGGGAGGCGGAGGCAGGAGGATCTCAAATTCAAGACCACTCGAGGCAGTCTGTGTCACTTAGCGAGACCTTGTCTCAAAAAGTGAAAAAATGGGCTGGCGGTGCAGCTCAGTGGTCCAGCACTTGCAAAGCACGCAATCACGAGGCTCTGGGTTCAATCCCCAGTACCGCAAACAAACAAAAAACAAACAAACAAAAAAAGATAAAGTGGTCAAAAAAATAAAAATGTCAACGGGTAAACCTAACATTAGCGTTTAACATAATCTCTAAGTTGTCCACTACTTATTTCTTTGGATTGTTCTGGGTCTCTAACCAACTAATTGCCTGAGACCACCAGCTGATTGTATAGTTGCCTGTGGTCTTGAACTGTGTGAATCAGAGGAAATGGGGTTGGTGATTCCTGCGTGGGAAGCAATGGCGCTGTGTGCCTGGCGTGAGTTGAGCTTGGAATGAGAAATATTTGAATGAGCAGAGATTGGAGGTAAGAGACATTTCAGTCTGACAGACTTAGCAGGCTAAGAAGGAGCTTTTATAGCTTGGTGTCAATAGTATGCAGATATTTGTTGCCTATAATGAACCCAGGCTGGAATTTAGCTCAGTTGGTAGAGCACTGCTCTGCAGTCTCTGAGGTCCCAAGTTCGATTCCCAGCACCGCAAAAATGGGAGAAGGATGTGGCAAACCACTCCCAAGGCAATTCTGAAACAGTCAGCCATTGAAAACCTATGAGGGTAGCTATGAGTCGGACACGATTCAACGGCACCTAACAACAACGACAATAACAACATAGTGAGCCCCATCCACAATTTAAACAGTGATCTTGAGTTGGAGAGCCATAAGACTCAATCAAGTCCAGATTCTAGTTTCAGATTTTTCTGGCTGCTGTGTGCTCTACTAATTGTCCAGTTTTCCTCTTTGGGGGGCTGGGCATGCAATCCATATCTGCCTTACAGGGTTACAACAAGGACTGATGGATGTAATGCAATGCACGACTTAGCTTTCTGCACACATGGCTGTGTGCTGAAGCTGCTGGCTCAGGTGTCCTTTGCTAGTGAGGGCACGGCCATTCGCCCAGCCTTAGGAGTGGGTTTCTAGATTGCAGCGTGTGGCCTATGCATAAGCAGAAAATTAGATCAGGCACAAGATGGTGCTCAAAGCTGGTGACCAAACCTCTGCAGTAGATGCCCCTCTTCATTTTGCATGAGAAGTTAAGTTGTTCTATAAAATGATAATATATACATATTTTTTGTGGCACTGGGAGTTGAACTCAGGGCCTTGTGCCTGCGTGCTTTGCAAGTGTGGGACTATTGAGCTGCACCCTCAGCCTATTTTTGAGTTTTAGAGGCAGGCTCTTGCTAAGTTATGCAGACTGCCTCTGGTCTTGAACTTGTGATCCTCCTGTCTCTGCCTCCTGAGTCACGGCATGCACCACAGCGCCCAGCATGATAAATATTCTTTATAGACACAATTGACATATGTCTATACTCTGCCATCTCCTCTCCACATTTTAATAAATTATATGATTTTTGTGATGTATACAGGTGATATATATATATATATATGTGTGTGTGTGTGTGTATATATATATGTGTGTGTATATATATATCTGTATATATAAATATATATCTCCACAATTGTCCCTGGTACTTGATTTATCAACTCTACAAATGACATCTTTGTCTTCCGAATATGAAAAGTGAGGAAGGGAGTGAACTAACAGTCCTTCTAAGTGTCTCTTCCTGTCTGCTACCCAGTTGCTGAAGCTACTTTTCCGGTGTCAGAGCTGTACGGTTCTCACACTACCCACAGTTTAATACGCCACCCACTTTACTCTCTTGCCATTTGTCTTTCTATCCACTGTCTGATGGGCTGAGGCTCGCCCTGCTGGTGGTTCTATGAGGATCGTAGTGCTATGATTGTAAACTTCCTGAATGTTTCCTCTAACACTGGAATTTCCATCCTTCGGCTGGGAATGAAACTCTGGGGTCCGCACTTCCTTTCCATGCTGACTTGGGGTGGCCCTCTAGGGCTCTCAGGCCTGAACTCTCCGTTGTTCTCTTGCATTGAATGGTTCTTCGAGCTGACGGATCTTCTTCACCCCTGGAGGATTCTTTCCTTTTTTGGAGGATCGATAACTTTGCTAGCATGCGCCGCAGTATTGATCACGCAGCATCGTTTTTCTTTGTCCGCAGTGTACTCTTTCTGTCTGTAGATTCAAGGTGCTTTTTATTTCTGGAAAGTTTTCTTAAATTATATCCGAAAGTTGTTGGTTGTTTTTTTCTTTGCAGTTTCCCAGCTTTCTGCTCCAGGCATGACACGCACGTGCTTGTCAGAAGCAGCTCCGGGTGGCGTTTCAGTCCACACAGCCCTGCTTTCTCAGCTGCTTTTATTTTCTCACCTACTCCCTGTTCCCTCTTCGTTCTCATTGTCACATTGTCTGAACTCTTGCAGCTCTGCCCTGAGATTTTATATTTAAGAAGTAATTATTGCATTAAGTTTGTAGGAATTTGTAGGCTTGTTTGGCAACAATTTTCATCCGCTCCATGGAAACCTCTTCCGAGTGAATTTTTATAATTTACCATTTGTATTCTCGTTCATTATCTTCCTTTTAGAGTGGGAAATTTTTTGTGCTTTTGAAAAATTCATTTTAGAAATTATTACCCATCTGGGAATGAGGTGAATTATTCATGGCCAGCCTTTTGAAGAAGTTTAGGGTTGGCTAGGGACAGTGTGACATTCCGGTGGAGCAGACCTCTGCCTTATTATCAGAGGTGTTCTTGAAGACACCAAACCCTTTTGGCAACTACCTCTCTCCAAGTGGAGAGACCAACAATGGCAAGGCCACCCCTCCTCGCCTCTCCTTATCCTTCCTCTCCAACTTTTGGCTCCCTGTACACATGGCCGGTGGGGGTAGTTCCTTGTGGGCCATGCTTTCCCCCTTCTCCATGGGGCTGAACAGAAGCTGTGGCCCTCTCTGCCGATGACTTGAATGTCTGTCTGTATTTTCTTCTAGGCAAAGTGAACAACTAGGGGAAGTGCTTGAAGTTCCATCTCTGGGAGGATTTCATTTCACTAGTGTCCTTCATGGGAGAAGGGCCTGGCAATCCACTCCCAAGGCAATCCCGAAACAGGCTGTCACTGAAAACCCTATGAGGGTCGGATGAATGAATCCGATATGAATCGGATAATGACCTGACAGCAACTAACAACAACAACAAGTGTCCTTCATGGGCCAGCAAGGGCCATAATGCCACAGCGGCCTGCTATTGATGGAACCTCCATATTGTGTGGAAGCAGCCCAAGTCGCCTCTTCCTCTGTCATCCATGTATAGGGGTCTCCATGAGCCACAGGTGCAGGCTGGGAGAGAGAAGGCAGTGGAGCAGGAGTGGAGTCAGGCTCTTTGTGTAACCCAACTGTGCCTTTAGGGGTTGCTGGGGCTGCAGCAGGTATAAACGGCTTCCATTTGCTGGTGGGGGTTACCATGCATAACCACAGCTTGGTGGGTCCATGCCATTGAGAAAGGGCCAATATTCTCTTATAATTTCCTGTACATGGTAGATGGGGACATTTGTGTGGTGTCAGAGATGGGAGCTTGAGAGAAATAACTTCCAAAGTTGGTGCCTCTCGTTCGGCAAGCCTGGAACACTGACAAGAACTCATGGGATGGTACAAATGGGCTCTCCCACCATGGGAGCAGGGGCAACCCAGGAGGGGGTAGCTTGGGCAAGAGCTTTTCTCAAGGGTCCTGGCTGGACAGGAAGAAAGTCTAGGAGGTAATATTGCTCATTGCCTCATGTCACCGGCTTCTTCCGTGACGTTGATGCCCAATCCTCAGCATCCCAGCAATCAATGATGATGTCCAGGGCTCTTGCTGCGCTGCCCTGGGTAGTTCTACGGCTTTGACCTGTCTCTACCTTTACTTTTCCCACCTCCACTGGGACACCCCAGGACCAGGGGACCTCCTGCTGCCCCATGACTGTGTGCTCCTTTTTCACCTCCATTATCTTGCATATCCAATTCTGTCTGGTTAGAATAGCTTTCCTACTTGTCTGTAGATATGGATTATTTTAAAAACCCGAAGAAGAGTTACTGTCTCCAAAGTCTTTTCAGGCTATGGACATCCGATTTAGGTACTTCTTTTTCTGGGTCTTCACCCATATTTTCTCTACATTCTTACATATTGCTCTCTGTGTCATTTGACTTTTCCTCTAATTTGTTTGGTAGGCTATAAAGAACACTGTATTATGGGGGAGAGTGGATAAACTTTGAAACTGGGCTGATGAGTTTGAATTTAGATGCCATCCTATGCCAGCCTCATCACTTGGGTGCTATTAATATCTTTGACCCTCGTCTTCAAAGAGGGTTTATACTAATACCCACAGAATAGCACCATAGCTGCCTGTTACAGTAGATTATAGGCTCAGTCAAGGCAGGGGACAGGTCTTTCTTATTCATATCTATATTCCCAACATCTAGTACAATACCTGGCATGTTGTTGTTGTTGTTGTTGTTAGGTGGAGGGGAGCCAGTGTCTGACTCATAGCGACCCTACATACAACAGGCAAAACAGCATCGTTAGTGCTTCTCTGCTATTCATAGGGTTTTCAATGGCTGATTGTGTTTTGGGAGTGGGTTGCCAGGTCCTTCTCCCTGGCATATAGTAGGCACTGGTAAATGTTTGATGTGTGAATGAATGAATGAATTTGTGAGATTGTTTTAAGTAGTGAGAGAGGTAATTAACATGCGCCTGCCACTTGCCAGGCTTTTTAATTCCTTTTTCTTTCTTTCCTTTCTCCTCTTTCTTTCCTTTCTTTTCTTTTTTTTTTTCTTCCAGTTCTGAGGGGTGAACCCAAGGTCTCATTCTATGCATCCTAGGCAAGGGCTTTACCACTGAACTGCACCCCAGCCCTCTTTTAATTGTTTATCTTGGGACAGGGTCTCGCTAAGTTACACAGGCTGCCTCTGGGCTCGAACTTGTGATCCTCCTGCCTCTGCCTCCTGAATTGCTGGGATTACAGCCTGCGCTGTGGTGCCTGCCTCTGGCTTTTACTATACAGTTGCTATTCTTATCAATTGAACAAGGTTATTGCTCCGACTCTTGAAGGCTTTTGGATGCTGGAGACTAAGTCTTGTTCCTTTTTGTTTTCAGCTAGCCCTCTCCATGTGGTAAGTGCCTCCAGCCCTTGAATATAATTTCATAATCATTGCAGCTGAGAACAAACCTCAGGCAAAAAAAACAGATGAGCTCTCTTCCTTCTTGGACCTTATGGCTATCTGTGTCCAACTTGTAGTATTGTAAACCCAGGAGCCATTTTGTATGTGTATTTTATCCTAAAGGTAGACTAATAGTTTACATTTATGGAGAGTTTAGTATGTGATAGACTCTTTTTTTTTTTTAATGCTATTTTTAACCTGCTTTATTTTATCCTTACACTAATGAGGAAGTCCCTATTTCTATTCTGGATAAACAGACAGGAAAGTGAAGCCCAGACAGGTCATGCAATTTTCTTAAGGTCACACAGCTGGAAAGGGTGGAGCTGAAGGGAAATTCCAGATGGTGTGACGGCAGGATGTGGGCGGCAGGGATTTAGCCGGCTGGACAGCCTTTGAGAGATGAGTCTTCTGATATTCTCTGCCCTAAGGTATTTGCGAGAAGGACCCTTAGAACCATAGGATTTAAAATGAATGACGTTTGGGTGATAAATGGGTACCATGGGGAAAACCTGGGCTTAGGAATCTGGCAAGCTTGGCTTTGTTCGTGATTTGCCATGTGACCTTTGGCAACTACTCCTAGCTTCATTTTTCTTATTTTAATAGCAGGCCTGGTATTCTCTCCCTCCCTGGGTGATGGGGACGTGTTCTGGATGTGATAGTGATGGTGATTTCTGGCCCAGAACAATTGGATCCATTCTTTCTAAGGCGTCCTCCTCTGACGGAGCATCTCAGCCTGGATGGGGAAGCTTGGGCGAGATGCTCCCCCAGCTGCCTGGCTCCATGCACTCCATTCCTCTTCTTTACAGAGCGTGACCTCATTTTGCAAGATGCTGGAGAGAGAGAGAGAACTTGCCCCTATGCTTTGTCTTAGGGTTGTTGTTGTTAGGTGCCGTTGAGTCAAGTCTGACTCACACATAGTGACCCTATGTACAGCAGATCGAAACACTTGCCGATTCTGTGCCAGGCACATGATCTTATTTACGTTTAAGCCCATTGTTGCAGACACTGTGTCAATCCATCTGGTGGAGGGCTTTCCTCTTTTGCGTTGACCTGCCACTCTCCCAAACATGATGTCTTTCTCTAGGGATTGATCTCTCCTGACTACATGTCCGAAATATGTAAGACGCAGTCTGGCCATTCTTGCTTCCAAGGAGCACTCTGGTTGCACTTCTTCTAGGACAGATCTGTTGGTTCTTTTGGCAGTCCATGGTATATTCAATAGATGTCTCCAGAACCACAATTCAAAAGCATCAATTCTTTTCCTGTCTCCCTTGTTTGATGTCCAGCTTTCACAAACATATGATGCGACTGAAAATACCATGGCAAGAGTCTTAGGGTAGCCTTGTCCTATCCAGATGTGTGGATATCACAATACTATTTTGGCCTATTAGCACTGGGGGCCATCAGGACAGAATCCATTTCTCCAGTCCTCTAGCCCTCCTGTTCCTACCACGGAGGGCATTTGGCCCCATCAAGTGGGCTCGGCCCTGGCTGGCCTGGGGACCTGCCTCTGCCCAGTGAGCTGCAGCATTAGCTTCTTGGGGAGATGGGACTCGGTGGTACTTCTCAGTCCTCCAGGAAAAGGCTTCACAGAATTGTTCACCTATGTAAAGCAACCAAAACCCTGTTTACACGGAAATTCCTGCAGTCCCCAGTCCTACAGTCTCAGTCAGTTGGCTTGGGGTGCAGACATAGGCATGGGGTTTCTAATGAATGAGTCCATGCAAGTGGTCTGAGCGTCCGTGTCTGGGAAGTGCTATTCTAAACAGCAGCGGACAGACAAACCGGTCCTGTTCTCCCATTTCTTGTCTCCATGCTGAAAATCCCCTGTGCCGGGAGCCCTTTGTCCCCAGCAAACTAGGGCAGATGGTCATCCTCGATATATATAAATTCAGGATCTTTGGGACTCTTAGGGACCGCCTACTGCGCTTGGGGACCATTCCTGCTTGCCTGAATTTCCTGAGATCACTGCTCATCTAAAGCCCTAAGACCACACTCAGCTCACAGCTGGGGCCACACAGTGGTCAGTTTCTAGGTCCCAGCTGCTCGTTGATCACCCACATCCAGCTGTGGATGGCTCTGTCCTCTCCAGTGACCTCCTCTGCCTGCCAGCCCCTCCCCTACCGCTAGACGTGTTGACGTCCTGTGCGGGGTCTCCCAGGCTCCCACTCAGCCACCAAGTCCACCCTGCTGTCTCATGGAAGGGCCAGGCAGCAGCCCCCGTCCTACAGAGAGCAGGGTCGCAGGCTCCACACGAACCCTGGTTTCCTACTTCGAGCTGTTGCTGAACCTGTAATCCCCACTCTGTTCCCAGCTCTACTAGGGACCTAATTCATTACTCATTAAGCAGTTTGAAATAAGGCACAGTGTGTACTAAAAGGTGCTATATAAAACCAAATTAAATATATTTCAGTACAAGTGCGCCCAGACAGTTGTTCCCAAGAAAACCTGATAATTAGGACTCTAACTTGGTACGATGGTGTAATCTAGCCCAGATAAGATGCTTATTATAGCCATGCCATTCATTCAGGCATTTATGAGAATGTTTCAATTACACAGAAATATTTTGGGAGCATATAATTTGGCTCTAAAAATCAGTTGGGGTTGGAGGCTGGCACTCAGCAGCTCAACCTCCGCTTCAGTGTAAATTGTTTTGCAAGTCCCCTACCACGAAGCTGAAGCCCCAGCCCTTGATTTATCTTTACACAGCATGGCAGAGTGAGGGGAGGAGGGAGAAACTTTCATGCCTCTTGTGTAAGGCCATGAGAGCACTCATCTTGCCACAAGGACCCCAACCTCATGACCTAATCTAACCCTAATTACCTTCCCAAAACCCTGCCTCCAAACACCAGAAGACTGAGGGTTAGGGCTTTAACACACGAATTTGGGGTGGGGGACCCAATGGTCAGTCCATAGCAGTCACATTTAAAATGTATTTTACCTCAATATGGCCTAATTTGCGTGGGGTTAGGAATGGAGCATCCACACTAAATTATTTGCCATCTGTACAGATGCAGAAAAGCCAAGGGCTGCTGGATGTGGTGGGGCACACCTGCAATCCCAGGGACCAGGGAGGCGGAGGCAGGAGATCATGAGTTCGAGGCCAGAGGCAGCCTGTATTAACTTAGCGAGACCCTGACTTAAAATAAAAGATAACAAAAAGGGTTGGGGATGCAGCCCAGTGGTCAAATACTTACAAAGTATGTGCAAAGCCGCGGGTTCAACCCCCAAGTAGTGGGGAAAGAAAAGGGCAAGGATCATTCATAAAAATGCTAAAGACGAGTGCTGGGTGTGTTGGCACATGGTTTGGGAGGCGGAGGCGGGAGGATTGCAAGTTTGAGACCAGAGGCAGTCTGCGTAACTTAGCGAGACCCTGTCTCAAGAAGTAAAAAAATGGGCTGGAGGCGCAGCTCAGTGGTCCAGCACTTACAAAGCATGCAGGCACGAGGCCCTGGGTTCAACCCCCAGTACACACACACACACAAATGCCAAAGGTGCCTCCTTCTGTGGGTGCTGAGGCACGGACTGGAGCTGGCCCAAGTGAGCACTGTCTTGCTGAGCCCTCGGGCTTCCTAATCACCAAGGGGAGACCCAGTCAAGGTGTATATTGGAGACCTTGGTGTGGCTGTAGGGCTGGCTCTGCCAAGGGTGGAGCTGGCCATGGAGTGGTGGGCAGAGGTCAAAGGGGTTCATTTCTTCCTTTGTTACTGTGTCTCTCTCCACTGAACCATGCACCCGACAAGCCTCACGTCCAAAGGACTCTCCAGAACAAGCAATAAAAGTAGACCCTAGGAAAACATCAGACTCTCCCACAGAAATTTCTGAAAGCCCACCACTAAATAGAGAGTTTCACACTCTAGGGAGCCTTTGAGAATTAAAATAAATTTCCATATGCAGATGGGTGATTTGTTCTGATTAGTTAGGACAACCGGTCTGCTAGGCGGTGTATATGAAATGCCTTCACATGGATGGCACTTGAAAGTGACCTGCTGACACCACCCGTGGGTCCCAGGCATGGTGTTCCCTCAGGCATGTCAGCGAGCTCTTTCAAGTGGGCTCCCCAGGCCAGCCTCAGTTTCCCTCTTATGCTCCTCCCAGTCTTTCCTGGCTCTGAACAGGTGCCTGATCCACCAACTGCTGTGGATGATCTATACAACTGCATCTTTCTAAGCCAACTGGGGCCTCTTGGGAACAACCGTCACGCAATCCTTTACATCCCAAGCTCTGTGCCTGGCTCTGAAGCCACGTGGTGGCTGGCCACGTAGGGGCTCACGATCTAATGAGACAGACAAAAAGGTCAGTCTAGGACAGGATGGTCAACAGCAGATCTGGTACGCACAGGAACGGGGGACCCCGGTGTTGAAGGGCACAGCTCTACTTTGGATTGACAGCTCACTGGTTATCCCCAAAGCTGGTACTTGTGGGTTCAGCCAAGACCCATGGATCCATCCAGTGAGCAGCTGGCCACCCTGGGGGAGGCTCCCACTATATCCAGTAGAAATGGCCTGGCCTCCTGCCTGGTCTGCCATGCTGAGGCTGCCTGTGACCTAGCCCATCCGAGGACAGGAAGAGCCCAAGGCCAGGCCTGGGGTCTCATGGTTCTCTCTCTGCTGGACTGATCCGTTTGTCCTTCACAGTGACACGAGCTTGAAGACATTGTGGACTTAGTCTTGAACTTCATCTTGGTTGACAGACAAGTAGCCAATGACACACTCAAGCGATAGAGCAGTCTTTGGAGTCCCAAGACCAAGGCTAGAATTTTGCTGGCTTAGGGACTTGCTTGAATGATTTCCTGTGAGAGTCAAGTACTGGGGTCTCTTGGATGCCTCTGAACTTGCTGAGGAACCCAACATGTCCACGACGTGGCGGGGAGAAAGCCAGGTCTGGCCATCCTTCCTGCCCGAGGGACACTCAGAGGAGGCTACCCCTCTGCATGGGCTTTCTAAGAGGTGTTTGGGTGCTTGGTAAAAAACAGTGTCCTGTGGGAGCCCAGGGCTGTCCTTGAAGCAGGATGCCAGCTGACCCTGTGGGAAAGCACAGCAGCATCTCCACCAGGGTGTGCAGCCTTTCCGAGGGGAAACGTATTTTTCTGAGTACCATAGCTCTGTTAGGTCCTCAGCTGCCATTGAAGATATTTGAAGTCGTTTTCCACGTCCCTCTGGTAAATTAGAAAAGTCATAGATATCGCTTATGGTTGTTGTTGTTTTAGTTAGGTGCCATCGAGTCGTGTCCTACTCATAGCGACCCTCATAGGGTTTTCAATGGCAGACTGTTTTGGGATTGGCTTGGGAGTGGATTGCCACGTCCTCCTCCCATTTTTGCCATGCTGGGGGATCTCAGAGACTGCAGCACGGCACTCTACCAACTGAGCTAAATCCCAGCCCCATCGCTCATGGTAGAAACAAATTTTAAAAATGCATTGACTGTGGTGATTCACCCAGAGCTCTGTGCCTGTTTCAGGCACGCATCTGGTCTAAGCTGAAATGCCTAGGTTAGACGTTGCTCCAAAGCCAGCCGTGAGTTATTTTGACTGGAAATGACTCAGTGTTTGCGAGCTGAGACCAGACAGAACCACAACTGTACTTTAACGTGCTTCTCACTGTTTTTTCCTCATGTGTGTTTGGTAACAGCAGCCTCCTTAACCCGTAGTGGCAGATCGCCAGAGGAAAGAGGTGTTAATGAGACTCGGTATAAATGGAAGGGGTGCAGGACTGACAGGTTTCCGTCATGCTGTTGGCACTGGATGGAAAAGACAGGTGCTGGCGTGGAGCCGACCGATCGCCTCAGATAATGATGAAAGTGGAGTGACGAGGAAGGATTCGAGGACCACCAAAGGTTCGCGTGGGCCGGGGGAGGGCTGTGCGGGGAGAGACCCACCACACTCTCCATCGTTCCAGGAGCCCTGGCGAAATCTGAAGCACTGATAAGCAGACCCAGCGTGGTGATGGCAGGGTTTGTGAGGTGCAGACCCCATGAGCAATGCGTGTCTGGTGGAGGGGAATGAACAGGGCGGCGCGGGCACTGGGGAGCCCTGGATCTTTCAGCAGAATGTCTGCCCTGGGCACTGATGACCACTGCTCCTTTCTCCAAGGCCACCTCCTCACTTTCATTCCTTCCTTGCAGGGCTGAGAGATGGTGTTTGAGTGGTTAGGTGCTGCTTTCCTGGTGCTGGTTCACGCAGATCCTTTTCTGGTGCTTTCCCGCCTTTTGCTGCCCATTTCTCTGCTCGGGTCCATGTTTTTCAGAAAGCAGGCAAGCATTGAAAGACACCGCCATGGTGTCACTGTTGGGGGTGTCCCGTGGATAGGCAGGGGGTGAGAGGAGGTTGAGGCATCTGGGGATGAAAGCTTTGGGGATCATTCTTTATTGATTGAATGGTTGCGCTCTTATGGTAGCTTTGGGACAAACTTCACGTTCTCTTTAATCCCAGAGCTAAGTTCCCGCTGGTCCTGCTGACCACCAGAAGAGAGGCAGACATGTGGCGGTGGAGTAACATTGCACCCACGGCCACTCCCTACTGCCTTAGGCAGCCAGAGACACGTGGAGATCTCTGTGTCACCAATGGAAGTGCAGGACCTCGATCCGAGGGAAACTCGTGAGTTACCAAGGGCCCCAAGCAGCCTGTGCGGCCTCAGGCGCTTATGGGCGGCCTGACCTTCTGAGCAGAGATGATTGATTGCAAAATGGAAATTTCTGTACTACCAACAGGCTTTGAGGTCTGGGATTTAGCTCAGTTGGTAGAGCTCCGCTCTGCAGTCTCTGAGGTCCCGAGTTCGATTCCCAGCACCGCAAAAATGGGAGAAGGACCTGGCAATCCACTCCCCAGGAAATCCTGAGACAGTCAGCCATTGAAAACCCTATGAGGGTCGCTATGAGTTGGGCACGACTAGATGGCACCTAACAACAACAACAACAACAACAACAGACTTTGAACATCGGGATGACAAGGGGAGGGAAACGTTCTGTCACTGCTACCTGGTGGCATGAAGTCACCGTTCAGATCTCCCTGCAGCACAAAACAGAAAGCAAGAGCGCTCTGACAGCGTGTGGCACAAACATCCAGCTCCACACACCTCGGACTGTTGTTTACCTGTGAGGTATACAATTCCCATGGGATTTGCTTCATGGTTTTTGTCTTAGTCCATAGATCAATTGAGCTTATGGAAGATCGATCAATTTCAGTTAATGTTAAAAATTAGTTCAAGACCATTTTGGAGAAAAATAGGTCTTTTCTGCTATTTCCTGCTAATGGCCTGAAATATGAGCGCCAATCCTTCTCTCCTACTTATGCTACTTGGCTTTGTGAGAAATTCCCCTAATGGGGTAGATTTAGCATTGTCAACCACGAACTTAAAAGCTGGAGTTTAAAACTTCATTTTTATAAGAAGAACCTGACATCAGTAATTTTTATGCCTTTGATTAAATAACTAAAAATACATTATTATTGGGTTAATAATTACTCTAGATATGGGCAGATTTTTGACCATTTCATTGCATTATTATAGCACAGAAGCAAAATTTCACTCATATATTTGACTTAAATGGCAGTCTTTAGGGATTTGAATCAGAAATTATAAGTTCTACTGCAATTTACATGTTAAGTTCTGTAACCCCGTGGTAGTTCAACCATTTGTTAAAAAAAACAGTAGGTGGCCTGTGGTCTGATTTTCAATGAATAATTTTATTTTACATCCAGCAGAAGGTCCAGCTGAATGTTTTATTACATTAGAATTTCACCAAGTGACATAAACCTTGTAATTAAAAAAGCGTTAACTTTTTCACAGAGGGTCCAGGTAATTTTCAGAAACATTCCTCCAAAATGTGCTTGGGACAGCACTGTAGAAATTTTGTCACATAACATCCTCAGGCATGTTTTCTTTTAAATCATTTAAGCTTTGATTTTTTTCCTCCCCACTTTCCCAATGAGGAACCTTAAGGAATTCAATGAAAACAAGGAATTGAGTGATTCCTGAGCACCAGTCTTCTGGATCATTCTTCAAAATCATTTAAATGTGTTTATGTTACTGGACTGTGACTCCTTCGCTTGGATGTCTTTTGTTGTTTCAAAATAGCTCACAGTTTATTACGGTTGCCATGTTCGTCTCACGTTTGTGTAATTAGCGGCGCCTCTCCGGCACGCCTACACAAAGAGAGGAAATCAACATTATCATGGCAGCTCCCTGTCTCTTGTGAGGAGAACTCCCAGAATTATCCATGCCATGCGCGATCCCAAAATACCCATCTTGCCCACGGGCACCTGTAGGGTCTGCAGTGTACTGACATTATTCTTAGACACACTGCCTGGAACTTCTAGGAATGGTGTCCCAGCAACGACCAATCGGGATCCACCTGTGATCCTATGCTACCGTGCACATGTTGGTAGGGACAACTACTTCTGGGAAATAGCGCAAAAAAAAAAAGAAAGAAAAACCAAAACAAAAAACAGAAACGCTACCCTCCATGTTCAAAGCTGAGAGAGGGGTCAGGAAAGAAACAGGCAGCGAGGCCACCTAGCCATTCCCCAGTGAGGAGAGCTCCTGGGAACCTAGAAAAGCCTCCTGTGGGCTCGTGACTCCCCTTCTGCTGGGGTGGCGCCGTCCCTCTTTGTGGGCTAGAGAGAAATCCCAGAGTTCTACTCCCTGGATAACAAGCAGCGGTGTGTGTCCTGGTGAGTAGAAATCTAGACCCTTGGGGTTCTCCTGGCGTCCTTGGGCTGTTGCTGGCTCTCTTGTGTGCCCGTGTGTGTGTGAGTGTGCGTATCGTGAGAACTTATTTTTACCTTAACACAATATGGGTTGTTTATACATATGGCCTCAGGCTTTTAAAATGAAAAACAAAAATAGAGGCATACATTTAAATCCATAAACACAAACTCAAGCCAACCCAAGCCACACGCTGCTCTCCATTCTGTGCCCCCCCCCCAATGTGCCCACCTGAACTACTGCTGTTACTCTCCGTGGCCGTTTCCATGTGCTGTCCCAGACTGACACTAAAGTGCCACAGGGTTGTGGGAACCAGCCAGCAAGTCACGGATTTCCACCCAGGTAGGCACAGAATGATGCACATGGCTTAATCATCACGAGAGGAAAATCAAGGGAAGGCGGCTTCCTTGGATGAGGCCTGGATGCTCAGTTTCTGCAAAAGGCAATCGGACAAAAGTGATACCTAGGAGAGAGAAAGGGCTGGGATTTAGCTCAGTTGGTAGAGCGCTGCTCTGCAGTCTCTGAGGTCCGGAGTTCGATTCCCAGCACTGCAAAAATGGGAGAAGGCTGTGGCAACCCACTCTGGAGGCAATCCTAAAACAGTCAGCCATTGAAAACCCTATGAAGGTCGATATGAGTCGGACTCGACTCGATGGCACCTAACAACAACAACAACAATTAGAGAGAAAAGAGGGCAGGGAGGAGGCCAGACGGGGCCCCCAGCCTGGCTGCTGAGAGACGCTCCTTCTCACGGGCCTCTGTGTCTCTGAGATCTGGGTGGGGGAGCCAGGAGCTCTGTCCTCCAGCCACCTTGCTGCCCACCTCTTGCTAACCTGCGGACAGCACCAGCTGGTCAGATAGTCCCTCGAATACAGGACTTGTGGGAACACCTCAAAAATAAAAGTGGGTGTCTCTACTCAGAAGAAAGGATAAAGGGAAGCTCCCCGGTACAATTTGAATGGAAAGCAGCAGGGCGAGGTGCCAAAGTTCAGAAGAGGCAGAGAGGAGCTGTCCCCAGGATGCCGGGCGGCGGAGCAGGTGCGCAGCGATTTCCTCCTCTGAAGCTACACCACATGCGCGCCGCGTGGCTCCATGGCCTCACCTGGGCAGAGGCCGGGCGCACAGGGCCCTGCACCGTCCTACTTGGTAGGTTTTGCGCGTAACGGGCACACGATCTCAAGAGCTTCCACAAGCTGCTGTCGTTCCTCACGGCCCCCCAGCGCTTCCTTCTCTTGCTTTTCCCAGCAAAGGGCGTCCCCATTCGGAAACCCTCTTTCTGCCCTCACCTTCTAGGTCTCTGGCGGATTCAGTTTCTTCTAGGGAAAAGCCAGGGCAGGGTCTGGTCGGGGCCACGAGGAGTTGGCGCCCACCTAGGGGTCAGGGTACTTTGCCAGTGCACCCCCAGCGATGGCGCGGAAGGCTCCAGGCACACTTGTCACCTACCCTTGCAGGGATGATGGGCTCTATTCCATTAGGAGGCTTGGGGATTTGTGCAGTTGGACCCTTTCCACACAATTCAGGGCTGGTGCAAACTTTTCTGAACATTACCGGAAGACTAAGACCTGTCATCGGCAGAGACGCACCGGTGCGGGGTGTGTCCCCCAGGACTGTCGCCTGTTTCCTGTCGGAGCCTGATGGGCAGCTTGCGGCTGCAGGAGGCCCTGGGCTTATCTCCCGGGGTGGTAGTGGGCTTGCTCTGCTCAGCAGCTCTTGCTCGGAGAGAGGAGTATCTGTGGAAGAGAACAGATAAAATATTGATTTCTAGCACTTTTAGCTGATCGGGAATATTTTATGAAATTGCTCTTGACTAGTCACTGGGATTTAAAAAAAAAAAAGATCAACCAATAAGAAACAATGCTTGGCAGGAGCACTCTAGAATCTTGTTATATTAAAACCAAGATCAGTTTAGGGATGCAGGTGTTTCCAATATGATTTTTCCTTTTAACCCTGAAAAATGTACTCTCTTCCTTATTTTCCTATTTTCTCCTCTCTGACATCTCTTTTGCCCCTATGTAAAATCAAATAAAACTGTGAACTGATACACAGGCGAACCATCTTTACAGAGCCATTTCAGTGGTCTGTTGAATTTGAGAAAAACAATGTAAAGTGTTACATTTTGTCTACTCTGTTTTCCTTGTGTGGACTCCTTGAGAACATCCAATTCTAATGGCTGAGAGTCCCAAATAAATAATACATGATCAAGACACAAAACTGAGGTACTTTCTTAGCTAAACCACTGGACTAAGTGTATGAGGCGTAAACACCTTCCTCCACAAAAGGACAAACAGCAATCAAAAATAAAGAGCAAATGACATTGAAAACGTATTGCCAGCTATCCTGGGCTGGGTGTTCTGTTTCATCTGGGCTTATATATGGTGTGAGTTGGTACAGAAGGTTCACGTGAGCTATGTTAAGTAGGATTAGGAGGAAAAACCACCTCTTAAAAACAGTGAATAAACTGTGAGTGCTAACCTCCATGGATCCCCACTAGCTGAGGTGCCCCCGCATGCAAAAGAGATTTCTGTTGAGTGTGGCCGGCTGGCTTCTTGTAAAAATGCTTCTTTAGTTTCATTGCCTGTCTTTTCCTAGGAAAGGGGGGGAAACACCCGACAGAGCCGAGAGGTTGATCTGAAACAGTTTTGTTTGTGTGGGGAGCGGTAAGGGTGTCCCCTCCCCAGCCCCCATCAATTTCCCCCCAGGCTAACAATTTTATATCCAAAGTAAATCTAGCTAAAATTAAGAAGCTGCACATACAGCTGCCCTTACTCATGGCCCACAGATGTTACCAAAATCTGATTAAAAAGCCCTTAATCTCCTGCTGCACCTTTTCATTAGTGTAATAATCATTTTTGCCAAATATCTAGCAGAGGGGGAAAATAGGAGGAGAGGAGAAGAGGCTGGATCACCAGCGTGCCCGCAAACACGCGTGGAGCCGAGGGGGAAGATGGGGAGTTGAGGTAATCCGTGTGCTGAAATATTTTTGCTTCTTTTTCTAGAAAATGTGCAATTTGGTCAGGCAGAAAAAATTGAACAGAGCCTTCCAAGCAATAAATCACTGGATTGCTGGTGACATTCATACAATGCGGATATAGTGTTAACTGTAGGAGTCAGACAGCCCCCCCTGCACCCAGCCTGTCCCTAGGAGGTGACCTTGTGATGGTGCGGTAATCAATCATCCTGGCGTAGGACATACTGTTTTTGTTTAATATTACACTATTGGAATATATAGTAAACAAAGTGTAAAGGAAATTTGGAGAGCAGGCACTATATAAGGAATGCTGTATATGTTGGCTGCCTGCGGAGAATCTTCCCTGCTCTCTGCCGCCCGGGAGCATCTCCTTGTCCAACCTCGTGGCATCGGCCGTTGGGCACATCTGCATTTCCACCGCGGTGTTTCTGGTGTGGGGCTCGGAGCATGCAGACAGTAGTTAAATTTTAAAGGAACAAAACCAGAAGTTTGCAGAGGCGAGAGCTACGATTTATAGCTTTCGACTGGAATAGATTTGTGAAGCTTGGTCTTCATCTCTCTCTCTCTTTTTATGTTTTGCTTTTTGTTTTGTTTTCTTTTTCCTCTTACACTTCCCCTCAGTGTTTTTCTGACCAACATCCTTGGGAAGAATGGAATTTGATTTCAGAAACACCCATGCAAGCACACATCATGTCAAATCTGAGTTCCCCAGTATAGTCTGGAGGGGAAATGGACCAGGAACTGTGTGTAGCCTCTTGTGTGCCAAGGCAGGCCAGCTCCTGCAGACACCATGCATTCGGTGTGGATAATCTATTGTCTTCGAAGTGAGCTACATGCATGAAATGGGAACGTGGGGCCTTATGGAGGGCTGGGTTGTTATTTCCAGCCAGGCCACTCTGGGGCCGGGCTGATCCACAAGTCAATGGTACTGATGGGTCTAGATTTTACTGGGCTCTTAAAGGACAAGGGGGTTCATGCCTATTCACCCTGGGAAGTAGAAGGGCCCACACTCCTTCTAACCCTTCAGCATTTCCTGCAGGTGGTCAGCCCCTCAGACAGGATGTCGCAGCATATTTTGATTCTGTGTGTTGGGAACGCGCACATCCACCCACCAGAAGAGCCTTGGACTCGCTCTGTCTGGGGTGTGGCATCATCATTGGGGATTGTGAGCGAAGGGGAGAATTGGGCTCTAAACACACATAAGTGGGGAACGTTCCACGGCCCACTGAAGTGGCACATTTTAATTCACATCACTCCCAAACATTTCCTCCCAAACATATCTGAATTTTCACAGTGTTTCATAGAAAATCGGCACCAGAAACAGGCAGTTGGTTTTTACAATGTGAGTTGTGGGGCCTCTAAATGAGGATGACAATCATGCCATCAGAGGAAAACAATGGCAGGGGCTTTAAAGCCAGCGTCGTGAAATGCACTCAGAGAGCGTCACCGCCTCCTGTGCCCCACGTGGGCACAGAGCTCATTTCGATTGTGGGAAATGAAGCTCCAGGTCCGCACCACAAGGTTTCTCTTAGAGCCTCTGGGAACAGCGGCTTTGGGAGGAAGGACGGAGTGCTAGTGAAACCCCAGCACCCAAGGGGCTCGGGATGGTGGGACAGGCGACCTGGGACAGACGCTGGGTCTGAGGAACCCTCACGACTGCTGGGGAATGTAAGGTGCACCTGGAAAAGAGGGGGCCTCCGAGGTCACAAAGGGGCCTGGCACTGGATGAGATTGCTTGGCTCTGCCAACGCGGGTCCCACGGGGGCTCAAATGGGCCGAGGAGTGTGGGAGAAGGGAGGCACTGTAGGGATGCGAGTGTGAGCGTGAGTGTGTGCGCGTGTCCGCGTGCAGATCTCATCCAGCCAGAAGACCTCACGTCGTGTTTACATCAACCATCCTCGGAAGAAGAGGCAGCGCACACTTATTTCCAGTGGGACCGAGGGGTGGAGGGACGTGAAAGCAGAGACAAATGGCCCCTTGTCGAGAACCAAAATCGCCTGTGGGAAGCAAGGACAGGGCCGGGCGAGCAGAAGGAAAACAGGTGCCCCACACTCGGGCACGCGCACGTGCACGCTGCCTCTGCGGAGCGGCCCGGCATGGGGCCTGGCACCTGGTGGCAGGTGTGCCAGGTGCAGCACTGGGCCCTGCCTTCCTGTGGTCAGCAGAAGGTGCCTAAGACACGAACGGCCCCTCCTCTTCTTCCTTCGAGACAACCCAAGAGCCACAGCAGCAAGGCTGCATCTGCCTTTGTTCGTCCACACGTTGAAAAGAATAAAATGAGCTATCAGAAAGCATGTGGGTTCCAAACCATGGAGGAGAGGAACTGTAGCTCACAAACTGTTGTTGTTGTTAGGTGCCGTCGAGTCGGTATCCGATTCACAGCGACCCTCTGTACAACAGGGGAAACACTATTGTCAGTGCTTCTCTGCTTTGCATAGGGTTTTCAATGGCAGATTGATTTTTTGGGGGAGGGGGTTGCCAGGTCCTTCTCCCAAGCCTACAGCTTCTGGTGTTCCCAGGCGGTCTCCCATCCAGGTACTAACCAGGCCCGACCCTGCTTAGCTTCCGAGGTCTGACGGGATCAGATGCCACAGGGCTATAGCTGCAGGCTTGTTGTTGTTAGGTGCCATCAAGTCAGTATTCAACTCATAGTGACCCTCATAGGGTTTTCCATGGCTGACTGTTTCGGGATTGCCTTGGGAGTGGGTTGCCAGGCCCTTCTCCCATTTTTGTGGAGCTGGGAATTGAACTCGGGACCTGAGAGACTTCAGCGCATTGCTCTACCAATTGAGCTAAATCCCAGCCCAGCCCACAAATTACCAATTACCGTATGCTAAACCTGTAAGTAGCACAGCCCCTTTCAGAGCTGTCTGCTGTCATCAGCCACCCTTGCTTCTCTTCCACACTGAAACGGGGGTCCTGTGCGCTTTGTGTCCCCGCTGGAGACTCTCTCTGAGAAGTCCAGCTGTACGGATGAGCTACATGGCGCTATGAAATACCCCGTCCTTCTTACCCTCACCACTGTGTTCTCCTGGCTAACCCTTCCGGGCCAGAAGTTGTTCGAGGTACCATGTCTCAAAATATGTCATGAGTCCTAAAGAAACACTACTGTTCTCCCCCGCTGGGGTGACTTGAGAGCAAACGGTCTTAATATGCAGCCAGAAATCTACAGACAACGGAATCCAATTTGCATAGCTTTAGCTGTGCTAAAATTCTAGTCTCCAAAGGATAAATGCAAAAAAAAAAAAAAAAAGTGGTCTATGTTTGTGTGTTTAATTATCTGACTTTAAACTAGCTAAGTTATAATTGCTACAGTGAGCATTTAAAAAAAAAACCTGGGCAGAACCAGTGAGTGTTTTTAATAGTACTGGATAAGAAAACTATCTGAGTGAACAAAAAAAATAGAATGAATGAAGCCATAGAAAATCATTTACTAGGGTGGTTAAAACGAGAGGTGACATAAATTATTAGCATCTCGTAGTTCTGCTTAATCCACCCGCCTTCCCAGATGTCTCACACTTAATATAAATATGTTTTTAGAAACAGAAAGTTAAGGCCTGAGACAGTACAATATCTCCTCTCATTAAAGATGATGTGGATGTATTTTACAGGTAAAACAGTGTGATATTTATTTGAAGGACCAGTGGTACATTTAAAAAGTAAAATCAAAGTATGAGATTCATTGTTCAGCCTGAAAATTCCTCACAAACAATAAAGATGGGCTAGCTATAAAAATGTATTGTTTCCAACCTTAAGGGGAGAAACAAATGTGATTCTTCAAATTTGCTTTTTCTTTAAAAGTGGGGAAGAACTAGGCTTGTGTGCTCTGTGGCTCCAGAGCAATTTATTGATTTAAAATAATAGTAAGGTGCACTTTAGCGTCTTACTTCGAAAGTCCTTGAACATGAAGTGTTCCAAGCAAAATATTGAGAAGGGACAGCTTACTTGGAGTGGTCTGAATGTGAACACATTCCCAGATTTATTTTGGGAAGTGTGCGTTGTAAACATCTCTCACAAATATTTTCTCCTGGAAAATAATTCAGACTTTGGCCAGTTAAGTCTCAAAGAATGAACCCAAATTAAGTACTCCCCAGAATAAGGAAGTACTTGTTAGTCTTGGGTACCTGGCAGAAAGAGCAGGGCAAAACGCTTAGACGGTGGGATCTTTTGTTTCAACAACTGCTATTGTCAAGCCTGCAATGTCCCCCGTTAGAGAGAAGAGGGGCCTGCAGAATTATATGCTGTGTATTATGAAATCCATTGATAAGCTTTATCAGGTATCTGAATTTTCAGCAGTTTCTCTAAATGTCAAAGGCATTCCTTTTGCATTAAATAAAAGCGAGATGAGGGGGGAGTCCACTGACAGGTGACCGGGAATTCAGCACACAAATACTATCAAAGCCGCGCGGGTTCCTTCGCAGAATCACATTACATACCTATTGCAAGCCTCGGACTCTTTGGGGAATGTTCATTTTCGCTCCCGTACCGATCCGAGTCCCACCTCCTGTAACAATCATGGGTGTCAGGTAGAGTTGGGCTAGCCGGGATTAAGCTATCACCCCCCCGCTGTGTGTTAATTTATTGCTTCAGACATTTTCATATCTGATTCATTTTCACCCACGCCGCCGCGGCTGCACGAAGTTCTCAGTCTCTGCCAGTCCGAGTGGCACTGGCGTGCGAATGGCTGGCACCGTGAAATGGCTTTCTTCACGGCGCACGCCCAGGTGTGTCCTTGGAGAGCACAGCTGTGCTCGCCCTGCAGAACCGGGAATAGGACGCGGCGCGCGGGCCAGCCAATATGCCTAGGTGTGACACAGGAGCCAAAATCGTGGCTTTTTAGTAAACAAGAAAGGAAATTGTGATGCCACCGAGGTCCCAGTGCGAGACGTCCTTAGGAAATGGTGTTATTTCCTCACGGGAAGACAGGGTCACAGCTGCTTGGAATTTACATCAGAAATACCTTCTCCCTAGTTTTGTTTGGTGATTATGTAGAACCTGCTGAAGAGGTGTTTGTTTCTGTTGACAACGGAATGCACCGAATGCACCGTGTCCGCCCGCCTCCAGT
>VMDO01015614.1:28839-50690 GCA_007922755.1 Pedetes capensis
AAGAAGAGGAGGAGGAGGAAGAGGAGGAAGAGGAGGAGGAGGAGAAGGAGGGGAGGGAGGGAGGGAGGAAGGAGGAGAGAAATACAGAGATGGAGACAAAGAGGAAAGAAAGAGAAAGAAGAAGGAGGAGGGGGAAGAAGAGGAGGAGGAGGAGGAAGGGAGGGAAGGAGGAAGGAGGAGAGATATAGAGATAGAGACAAAGAGAAAAGAAAGAGAAAGAAAGGAAAGAAGAAAGAAAGAATGAGAGGAAGGAAGGCAGGCAGGCAGGAAAGCCAGCAAGCAAGCAAGAGCAAACAATTCAGATAGCTAAGTGGGACAAGAGAAGGAAAAGGTGTTTGCCAAGGAGAGAGTCAGTGGCAACTGGGCGCTGAGCAGGGACGCACAGGAAGCCAATGCGTCCTGGTGGCGCTGATGGGTGCGCTGGATCTGTCAGGCCGCGTTGCCTTTCACTGGCACACACCTTCCGGGGAGAAAAGCAGCTTCCTGATAAAAGCACCTGGTGAGGCTCCAGGCCTGGGGAGGGGCTGGCCCTCCCCGTCTGCAGAGGGGAGGCCAAGGGCTTTTGCGCATAATCACAGAGCCACGCTGCCCTGGCTGCGCGCTCTGCTCTGTGCTGCTCCTTACAACTCGCCTGGGAGAGTGGGGCTTGCAATCCAGCCTGGCTTTATGTGGCAGGCTCCCGTGTACAACGCTGGCAGGTAACTGGAGCACATTCTTCCTCTCTTTCCTGCCATGAACATCCCCCCCCATCCTTGCAGGCACAGTGATGCATGACCAGAGAGGGGCTTCCGGGCCTTCCGCTTGGGTGACCCATTCCAAAAATCAGGCCACGACTTTTACTAGCACAGCACACCCCGCCTGCCATTTAGGACAGAATTGCCAAGTCCCATGCTGTCGGAGACACAGACCAAGCCCTGCCTGACAGAGGAGAAGGGCCTCGGAGCCCCACGTTTATTTTGGTTACAATTGAAATGCTCCCGTGAACGTATGGAGTAGCTGTGAGCAGACAGACGCTGCCGGCTGAACGCACGGATGTGAAAAGCGCCTATGTACGGTAGCTGGTCCCTGGGACACAGGCGGCTCCCTGAGACAAGCTTTCAGAAGTAAGCAGTTATTTAAGAATCAAAGGCACGTAACAGGGGGCTGCACCTCTCTCCTGGGTGCGCCCGTGGACCCTGCTAAGGATGTCCACCAGGGCTCCTGTATATGAAGCCTCCTTCCACGCTGCTGAATTCTGCCAGGAAGGCAGAACAGGGCGACTTTAACACTCACCCACTGGATTTATGGTTTCTGTGTCATCCACCCTGTTTCTGACATCAGGAAATGTTCAACATGAGGGACTCTTTCAATGATTTTTTTTTTAACTGCACTATAAAACATTTCGGTCTCCTCTCTCTGAAATCCATAACTGGCTAATTTCACCTCGCAGTCATACAGTTGGAATCGGAGAGCTTCATCTGCTAATTATTTGGCACCCTTTGCCTGTTTTAAATCATTATCATATATTCTGTGACAGGGACAGCTGCCTTAATTGTGCAGATAAGCCCTGGCCTGTAGCCCTGTGCTTGCTTTGGCTTTTTGGGTAAAAATATAAAATCTTCGACCGTGGGAACTGCAGCTTGGGTGAGGCTGTGTCCAGTGAACGCTGGGTTTCGGGAATCCAAAAGGATCCAGCAAATTTGCCCATGGGATGTGGGCAAAACAAAGACCAAGAGTATGTATATAGTCTGTAAGTATTTGGGAACAAATTGTAAGGATATCCCAGCAACTCATATTGAAAGTTTAAAATCTTTAAAAATGTTTTTTTTCCTATGAAAGACACTCTCTCTCAATAATAATCCCTCTTTTATTTTCCAGCTGGAATAAAGGAAGCAAAAATAGCTCACCTGTTCTTAAGCCCGGGAGCCCTCTCCTTTCAAAATACGACAACCGGCTGAATCTTAGCACTCGTAAGAAAGAGGGCTGTGCTTCTTTTCGGCCTTGTCGAAGGCAAATGGATCAGAGGGCTTGGAGTGGGGAGAGGTGAGAGGATGTTTGTGCATGTGGAAATCCATCTTTTCTCCCCCCCTCGCTCTCTGGGTAATTAACAGCATACCTGTTAGCTAGTTAGATTTTATCTGCAGCGTAGGGGTGTGCTGCGGTTTTCTGGAAGGTTGCTGAGGACGGAGCCCGTCGTCTGTGCGTCTGGGTATGAGGAGCCCGCTCAGCACAGCGGGGCAGCACTGTTGCACCTCCGGTAGTGACTGTGCCTGGGCCCTGGGTGCCTCACCTCCTACATCATTCCCAACTCGCAGTGCTGCTTCCTGAAGTCCAACAACCCTCTTCTTCTTTGCTCCCATTATCGCAAATCACTTGGCAATCCAACTCTCCGGGTTGCGTTAGGACGCGGGCAGAGCAATAGAAGTCACAGTGGTGGTGGAGTTCTTAGGATGGCCCGTTCAGGATTCAGAGGAGCGTTTCAGCTCCCTACCTGGCCGAGACATGGATGCCACAGGCCACCTAGGCTGTGAAGTCTTTTTTATTTTTCATTTAAAAATGATTGAGAAGGAAGAGAAAGGGAAAGAGCTCAGGGTCTGGCTCCTCGCCCTCAGGCTCTGCCAGGGAGCTGGCCAGTCTCAAAGCCAGCAGCAGAGGCCAAACCATGGAAAGGCAAATTTGGGAGTCATGAGCACCTCAGTAGACCCTGCCCCGGTGTGTGCTGGCGTCTGAGTTGTTCTCTGTCATTGCGAAGTTGGCCATTTGTCACAGGTGCAGGGCTGGTGGTTTGAAAAATGAGGTCCGTGAATCCCGGTAAAGGGTTCGCCATGGAATTCGGAGGAGGCCACCAATGTCCACGCCAGTGGGGCTGCCGGGGAGTTATGCACAGTGCTTTACGCCTGAGGGAAGGCTCTGTGGATGTTAGCTCGTTTCTTTGTATTTTAACTTTTTGAACATAGTTGTTAAGACATTTATTGGAAGAAAGGCAAAACAGCAGAAAGTGAAACTCTCATTCTATTTGTGTCAAGCTATGCTATTCACAGGGCTGGGATTTAGCTCAGTGGGTAGAGTGCCGCTCTGCAGTCTCTGAGGTCCCGAGTTCAATTCCCAGCACCACAAAAATGGGAGAAGGACGTGGCAATCCACTCCCAAGGCAATCCCAAAACAGTCATTGGAAACCCTATGAGGGTTGCCATGAGTTGGATACCGACTCGACGGCACCTAACAACAACAACATGTTATTCACACACACATCTGTTCATTTATAAATCCTTAGTCAATCCTACGTTGGGTTTGAAGAACTGAAATGCAATGTGTCATTATAATAAGAGCAAATCAGGCGCGACAAATATTCCCCTTAAGTTACCAGCTTTTGCCAAAATAGAAAAGGAAGAGAAATAAATGAATTAATTCCTATTGGAGCCAGTTCTCCTTCATTCCTGAGTCACTAGGTGGCCACAGGCCTGGGGCCTGAACATCTCCTCTAAGATACAGCTGTTGGGACCTTGAAGACCCCGGGTCCAGCATCCTCTGTTCCTATGGCCCAAGGGTTGGTTCCCCCCTCTTTCCTTGCCTCTCACTGCAGAATTAGCACAAGATGGCAAAGGCAGTGGATTTACTCTCTAAGCTGCCGCCGCTGTGATTCCTGAACCTTCTGTTCATTCTTCAGAGCATCAGAGCGGCCTTCCTTTGGCATGATGACAAATAAGATAAGTGGCCGTCTCTGTAATCTACTTTGTTAGTCACCGCGGGAACCCCTTCGTGCCCTGCTTCCTCAAAGCATCCGCCAGAGGTGAAGAAAAACGACTTGCGGGGGGAGGGATTGGATCCTAAGCGTGGCGCTCTGTGCTTGGCACAGCAAGCACCCCTTGTCGCTGCCACGGGATGCCAGGGGCTGGGCTGAGACCGTGCGGGCCTCTTCCCCATTGGAGATGTGGAGGAGACCCAGGCACGCTGTCCAGGAGCAACCAGGATCTGCTGTCCTGGGCCGGGACAGCTGTGTTCCTCCTGCCATTGGCCGTCTACATGCCGCGGTGACGAGGACTCTGGGTAAAGCGCCAGGATCACAATGCTGGGCCCAGGGCAACCATTTTCCCACTGGCCCAGCACTTGCCTCCCTCTCTCACACCACACACACACACACACACACACACACACACACGCCTGAGACCCGGGGCTCAGCACTTGTCCTCTTTCTGCAAGGAGAAGTTGTTAGGTCTTATGCTTTTGCTTCTGAGCCCAGCTTTTCTTGACCCAGAGGGGAGGAGCTAAGGTGGGTGGAAAGAGGACCCCTGTGCGTCCACATTCCAGGCCTTGGAACCCGTGATGACATCACCTTACGGGGAGGAGAGGACTTGGCCCCTAGACTAAGTTAAGGACCCAGATTTCTGGGTGACCCAGGCAGGCCCTTCTCCTGTTTTTGTGGTCCTGGAGAATAGGAGAAGGACGTGGCAACCCACTCCCGAGGCGATCCCAAAACAATCAGCCATTGACAACCCTATAAGGGTCACTATGAGTCTGACATGACTCGATGGCACCTAACAACAACAACAACAAGGCAGGCCCTCAGGAGCCTCCGGGGTCCTCAGGAGATGGAGGCAGCAGCGTGTGAGTGAGTCCTGGGAGAGGGGCTGAGGGACCAAGAGCTTGCTGTGAGGCAAGGAAGGGTCAGCCGCCTAGGAATGCTGGTGGCCTCTGGACGCTGCAAAGGCAGAAGAAGAGCAGCTGCCCTCAGCCCTGGGGAGGATGGCAGCTCTGCACCCCCTTGATGGCAGCCTTCAGACCTCAGCTCTGTACACGAGTGACCTGGCAGGGATGGGAGCGGCTACGTGTGTGGCTTGCTGATGCAGGGCCACGGGAGACGACCACCTGCCTCAGGATGGGCTCCTCACGGGAACGTGGGGTCCCCGGCTCTCCAGCTCCGTTCTTACCCAGCCCTCAAGTTTTCTGACCTTCTCCCGACCCGTCAGAGCCATGGGAGACACTGGAGAGCTGAGAGCTAAGTGGACCCTGCAGAAGAGATGAACCAGTTCAAGCTATTTCAGAGGCTCTAAAAAGTAGGTGTTTGAATCTTGCTGTTTAAAAAGCACATGCACTTTCGTGCTTACCGATTGGCTGCCTCTTTAGGATTTCTGGCTGGGCTGTCACCCAGCAAGTTCTCGTGGGAAAAGCCCACCGTGGGAGTGTCCAGCCCATGGTGTTCGGTTAACCTCTGGGTAAGCAGCTGAGGTTTCAGATGCTCTTCTAAGCCAACCCTGGGGCTGTGTGAGTTCACACACTGTTCCTGGTGGTCTGTGGGTGTGGAGAGAGTCGTGAAATGGGCAGCAGGAGCGCTCTGAGAGCTGCCCCCGTCCTGACCCCTGAGCAGGGGAGTTGCCGAACACCCCATCCTCCTGTGTCTTCCTCATCAGAAGCAGAGCTCCCCAAAGACCGTAGAGCTCTGCAAAGAGTGCAGAGATGAGCTCCGTAGCAAGACCTATGCATGGCTGGTGTGACTTGTAGCAGAGCGCTGCCCTCCTTCAGGACAGGAGCCGGCCAGCTGTGTAGGCTGTGCCCAGTGCAACATGCTGGAGGAAGGGCAACTGCTCTGACGTCCTCTGCAATGCACGTGCTGGAGTGCTACTCAGCCTCCCACTCAATTACCAGCCTTCGGCAGCTTTACCCACCCAATTCCTGAATTCTAGGCATTCTTACCATTAGCTACTGTATCTTCTCATAGATTTTTGCAGCCAGAGAGGCCTGGAAAAGCCATGCAAATGGTACGAGGTGCACACAAGTCTTGGGAGCATCTTGTTTTACTCCATCTTTCTGGGGTGGGCGTCTCCTTTCTACTGAACAGGAAGAAGTAGCAGCAGGACCCTACAGTATTGGGAACAAACATCACTATAGAGTGCCCTTGTATTTTGGTCTTGCTAATTATAGCTTCTGCCTGCAACCGTATACCTGTGGCATCGGATCCCATCAGATCTCGGAAGCTAAGCGGAGTCAGACCTGGTTAGTCCTTGTATGGGAGACTGTCTGAAAACACCAGGTGCTGTAGGCTTGGGAGAAGGACCTGGCAACCCACCCTCAAAAATCAATCCACCATTGAAAACCCTATGAATAGCAGAGAAGCACTGACAGTAGTGTTTCGCCTGTTGTACATAGGGTCACTATGAGTCAGATACCGACTTGATGGCACCTAACCACAACAACTATAGCTTCTGTGCACATAGTTTACTTTCTAGTATCGGGAAAGCTGGTTAGTATCAACACTAAATGAAACGTTGTTCGGTACCATTGAGTCAGGTGTGATTCATAGTGATCCCCCACAGGGTTTTCAATGACTGATTGTTTGGGGGATTGTTTTGGCAGTGGGCTGCCACATCCTTCTCTCAAAATGAAACATTAAGCAATGGTAAAACTTGTTTACAGACTTCAACTTGTGAAATTCACACACATACACACACACCCTTACAAAATCAGAAAAGCAGCAGAATGGAATCAATTTGAAACCACATCTTTGACTCTACAGAAACTGTGTGACACATTGCAGGAAAAAAATAAAAATAAAAATCTTACAAAAGTCAGAAGTCAGTCCTGTGATTATACCTTTATTTTGCACCATCCCCACGGTTGGGAGACAGCCAAGGCTTCCTTGTGTTTGAGATTTACAGTCAGAAGGATGGGGAAGATCACACCTTGTTTTATTTCTGACCCATCCATGAAATATCGCCTGCCAATTTAGCATCATGTAAAAGCCTGAACTAACTGACACTAACTTATCTAATTGGAATGTTCCGAGGTTTCAACAGAGCCACATAAAAAGAACTGACCTCAGTTGTAACTTACCAAACACCGATCCTTTGTTCCAGGTGTTACACTAAGGGCAAAATCACAGACTGAATTACGTGCCCACAATGGACAGAGAAGATACTTTCTACAACCCAGGGACAGCCACAAGTGACATGAAATGACATAACATATTTAAAAATCAATTCAAAGAAACACTGGCGAATAAGCCAAGAAGGATGTTAGATCAGAAGTTTGGAGGACGGAGAGACAGAAGACAGGAGAATTCAAATGAGGACGGCCCTAGCCCAAAGCGCAAGGAGAAGCCTGGGAGCCAGGAGTGGCCCCTGCACAGGACCCCAAGCCAGAGCTACATTGATGATCCCATAAATAAGTTTTACCATTGTTTAATGTTTCATTTTCTGTTACCTCTAACTGGAGACCAGGACTGAGCCCTGTGCAGATGGAGCCAGAGCCAGGCAGGTGCACTGTCACAGGAGGGCTGCTGAGTCCCACACCCAAAACACAAAGAGAACAAAGGGATGTGGGAGTCGTTAACAAAGAAACATCGGGGCCATATTTCCCAGAGTTGAAGCAAAACCTGAGTCTTCAGATTGCAAGACCGGGCACAGCAGATGGTGCGAAGGTGGACATCTGACTCCATGACTGCTGAATTTCTGATCCTCGGGGTTGAAGAGAATTGACTAAGAGCTTCCAGAGAAGGGAGGACAGACTCAAGAATCGTACTGACTTGAGTTGACTCAGCAGCAACACTAAGAAGCAGGAAGAACTGGAGCTTTGTTCTCAAAGTTCTGAGGGAGGATTTTGACTCTATGCGATTGTTGTTGTTGTTGTTAGGTGCCATCGAGTCGAGTCCGACTCATAGCGACCCTATGTACAGCAGATCGAAACACTCCCCAATTCTGTGCCAGCCACATGATCTTATTTATGTTTAAGCCCATTGTTGCAGACACTGTGTCAATCCATCTGGTGGAGGGTTTTCCTCTTTTGTGTTGACCTGCCACTCTCCCAAACATGATGTCTTTCTCTAGGGATTGATCTCTCCTGACTACATGTCTGAAATATGTAAGATGCAGTCTGGCCATTCTTGCTTCCAAGGAGCACTCTGGTTGCACTTCTTCTAGGACAGATCTGTTGGTTCTTTTAGCAGTCCATGGTATATTCAATAGACGTCTCCAGCACCACAATTCAAAAGCATCAATTGTTTTTCTGTCTCCCTTGTTCAATGTGATATAAGAGCAAAATAAAAATATTTTCAATCTGTAAGGATTCAAAAAGTTTGCTGTCTCGAGACCTCCTGGAGCAATAATAGAAAATGGACTCCAGAAAAAGAGCCAGAATGAGCCTAGCAGGTTCACATGTGTTCTGCCCTTAACTAAACATGACCCTTTCTCCCGGCTGTTTGGCCTCCTAGAACCTCAGTTTTCTCATCTGTAAAATGGGGGTAACAATAACCTCATTTGCAAGGCCCCTTTGAAGATTAGAGAAACCTTCCATATAGCCTGCTACACAACAGATGGACAACATGTGTTTATGCAGTGAACAGACAGGACATTGTTTTGTAGCTGCCCTGTCCTCTCACACAATTGGTGAAGCTTAGGTCCTATGATGCTCTGGACGGAGTCTAAACTTGTGGCTTCCAAGGAAAGTAGAGTTCTATAAATGGAAAGAAGATGAGTTATGCTTTCTAATTCTTAGTTCTTCCACAAATATGAAAATTGGTAAGATTCCTCTGAACACATTCTCTTTCTTTCTTTGCTGTAATTTCATCTGCTTTGTGTGTATTTGTTTTAGTGTTTGGGGCAGCAATCATGCTCCTGGGAAAACTGCAAGGGTTTTGTTGGAGTGTGTACAAACACAAGATTGGTTGTTGTTGTTGTTGTTAGGTGCTGTCAAATCCAGTCCGACTCATAGCGACCCTCATAGGGTTTTCAATGGCTGACTGTTTTGGGATTGCTTTGGGAGTGGGTTGCTACATCCTTCTCCCATTTTGCTGTGCTGGGAATTGAACTTGGAACCTCAGAGACTGCAGAGTGGCACTCTACCAACTGAGCTAAATCCCACGAGATTGGTTAGGACATGCAAATCCATCCCCACTCTGCAAAAAGCTTGCCAGATACTGACATTTTTTCCCCAAGGTGTCATACCAGTGTACACTTCCACCAGAAGTATATTACATATTTCATTGACCCACATCCATCCCAAGACTTATTGTTATCAGACTTCTGAAGGTTTACCAATTTAATGGTAAAACATTTTCTCATAGTTATCTTAACTATGTTAACTGCTAATAAGACTGAGCCCCTTTGCATATTTTTGTGTCACATTTCTAGAAAATATCTGGTCTTTTGTCAAGATATAAAATGCTCAGTTTTCAAACTATCACCTATTCTTTGTATGATTCTAGCAATAATTTGTTGATTTTTTTTTCAAGGTTGTTGTTGTTGTTAGGTGCTGTCGAGTCGTGTCTGACTCATAGCGACCCTTATAGGGTTTTCCATGGCTGATTGTTTCGGGATTGCCTTGGGAGTGGATTGGAACGTCCTTCTCCCATTTTTTGCAGTGCTGGGAATCGAACTCCGGACCTCAGAGACTGCAGAGCATTGTTCTACCAACTGAGCTAAATCCAAGCCCTTTCAAGGTTGTAGCGTCCATAATATGAATATGCCACAATATAGTTACTTGCCCACCTTGCCACTATGAACATGTGTGTACTTCTTTGGTGCCCATGTGCAAGTGTTCTATTGAGAATAGGCCAGAATGAAACTTTTATGTCATGGTGTAAGGATATATTTAATTAATAGATAATACCAAGTAGTTTTTCAGAGTGATGAATCCATTACTCTTCTCCCATTGCCATAGGAGACTTCCAGTTGCTCCACATTCTCACCAGCAATTGATGTTGTCATCTCTTTAATTTTAACCATTTTGGTGGGTTTAAAGGTTTAATCTGAGTTTCTGTGTTCACCAATGAGAATGAGAATCTTTCCATATTTATTGACTATTCGGATACACTCTTTTGTAAAATGCCCATTCAAGTTTCTTGCTCATTTTTCTCACTTTGTCTTATTGATTCACAGGAATTCCTCATGCATTCTAGATACAAAACCTTTGTCAGTTTTCAAACCTTTCTCTGGCTTGCTTTCCTACTTTATCAATGCTGCTTTAAGGACAAAAAAATCTGTAATTGTAATGGATTCCAATTTATCAATCTTTTTGTTTAGGCAGAGAGCTTTCTCCTCCTATGTAGTCTTGTCCTGTTTGAAAAGTCTTTTTCTAAGCCAAATTCATCGATATCTTCTGCTGTGCTACTTTCTAGAAGCTCAATGTTTTTGCCTTTTTTGTTTACATTTACAATCTATCTGGTGGTTGCGTATATGGGAGTTTGTTTTACACATGTCTCTAATTGTGTTTAGAAACACTTATGATAAAAATGTGATATGTAGTTTGGATTTGCACAATCTTCTCCCAAATGTTTTTTAAAGAAGAAAATCTGTTGAATGTTCAATTTCTATGCATCAACTGGCATAGTCACATGACTTCAGAATCATAATAATGTCACAAGCAACATTCATAGGGGGTCTGGGATTTAGCTCAGTTGGTAGAGTGCCGCTCTGCAGTCTCTGAGGTCCTGAGTTTGATTCTCAGCACCGCAAAATGGCAGAAGGATGTGGCAACCCACTCCCAAGGCAATCCTGAAACAGTCAGTCATTGAAAACCCTATGAGGGTCGCTATGAGTCATACTGGACTCGACGGCACCTAACAACAACAACATTAATAGGCTTTTAAAACTGTATTATCCCTGCTAGTTTGGATCCATCTAACTAAGCCAAGACATAGCGTCTTTTTGAACGGCTTTGTTGGGTTGATATTTTGAATGGTTATACAAATGCTGACCTGGGAGATTGGCCTATTGTTTCCCTTTTTGGTGTCTTTTGATCTAGGTACCTTTTGGTGAAAAGATTCTCTGTTGTCATAGAATAGGTTGAAAAGTGTTAACTCATTCTATTCTGTTGGAGAGTTCCCATGGGATTAAGATGATTTCTTCCTCAAAAACCTGGTGATAGAAAACCATCTGGGCCTCGTGTTTTATATATAATAAATATTTTTAAAATACTAATTTGATCTTAATAGGTCAAAACACTCGATGGCACCTAACAACAACATTTATTCTTGAGTCAGTTTTGGTTACGATTATTTTCTAGAAATATCCCAATTGTATCTAAGTTTTAAAGTTTCGTGGCGTAAAGGTGTTGACAGTATTTTCTTTTTGTAGTACTGGGGGCATTGAACTCAGAGCCCTCCACATGCTAAACATGTGCTCTACCAGTGAGCTGCACTCCAGCCCCTTTTTAATTTTTTTAAATTTTAAAACAGTCTTGCTAAGTTATGCAGCCCCCCTCTGGCCTTGAACCCGCCATCCTCTTGCCTCAGCTTCCCAAGTTTCTGGGATTACAGGTGTGAGCCATGGTACCCAGCTGTTTACAATATTTCAAAATTAATTTTAAAACTTTTTCAGCATCTACAATTCTCATTTCTAATACAAACTTTTTGCCTTGAAAAATAGTACTAAAAATCTGTCTATTTTATTTGCTTTTCAAAGAACTGGATTTGACAGTTCCTATTTTCTTATCTGTTTTGCTCCTTTATTCTGAGTAGTGTACACATATATCTAGCATTTCCTATTATTTTATCATGTAAGAATGCAGGCCTATGTATCCCCTTCTACTTACTGCTTTTTGTGCATTATATATCTGTAATAATTTCATTATAAATGTTAAGCATTTCTATTATGATTTCTTCTTTGATGAACGAGTTATTTAGAAATAAATATAGATAGGTGATTGATCAACAGATAGATGGTAGATAGATAGATAGATAGATAGAGAGAGAGAGAGAGAGAGAGATAGATAGGTAATTTACAGCCATACTACCCAGGCATCCGAACTCATCAGATTTCAGAAGCCAAGCAGGGTCAGGACTGGTAAGTCCTTGGATGGGAGACTGCCTGGGCATATCAGGTTCTATAAGCTTTGGAGAAGTACCCAGCAGCCCATTCCTGAAACAATCAATCAGCCACTGAAAATCCTATGAATAGCAGAGAAGCACTGACAACAGTGCTTGGCATGGCACGGTGTTGGGTAGTGTTTTGTTATACATAGGGTAGCTATGAGTTAGACCCAACTCGATGGCACCCAACAACAACAACAACAACAAATCCAAAGTGTGGGTTTTGGGGGGCTTGTTTTAGTTATTGGCTTTCGATGTCTTGTGGTCAACATTTATGTGATACGTGTGCTCAGCTGTGTGACACCCGTTGTTAAGGCCTGTTGACTCTCCCACATGGTGACTCATTTCCTTGTATGTATGGAAAGCCTTTGACCTGGACTCATACTTGATAGATACTATTCATAAAAGATCCTGGCAGCCGATGGGTACATTCTTCTCCACAGAAGCTTTTCCTTTGCTTTTGCTTAAATTGGGAGCCAACAGTCACCGCTGATGTCAGTCCGCCTCTCCCATCTCAGCCAGCATCTATGAGCGTCAGTTTCGGCTTATGTCGTGCGGTGGTCTGCTGATGGATTGTGCTGTCTTCACTGGCCCATGCTCCCCTGTTCCCTGCCTGCGTGTGTCTTCTCTCACCGCTCAGACGGAAGCTCCCCTCGCCCAGCAACGCACCTGCAATTATGCTTTCTGGAGGATCTGGGAGTGGTACAGTGGTACACCTGCAGGCACATTGAAGGGCTGGCGATTGAACTTGGGTCCTCAGAGAGTGTGGAGCAGGTGCTCTACCAACTTTTAAAGGATCCTCAGTGGGCGTTCAGGTGGAGTCTTTAGAGTTTATAGGCTGAAAGAAGGAGAGTATCAGGCTTGGAGCCTAGGAAGACATGTTAGAATCAGATGGCCAAAAAGAACTTGTCTGACGTGGGTCTCATTCTCCACATAAAAGGCAAAGAGAAGAGGCAAGGCGTGAAACCAGATACTAGTGCCGGGGATGGGATCGATCCGCTCACCTGTCGTGATGTTTGGGGAGTGACTTTGCTTCATCTCGCTTACCTGCAGTGCATGGTGTCTTGCTTCTCACAACAACAATGAGTGAGTTATTTAGAAATAAGTAATGATAGATGATTGATCAACAGTTAGATGATAGATAGATAGATAGATAGATAGATAGATAGATAGATAGATAGATAATGTACAGCCATACCACCCAGGCATCTGAACTCATCAGAACTCATCAGGTTGCTGTGAGAGGGGGCTTGTCAGTGTTTCTCCCCTGCCTTCTCTCCTACCAGGGAGGAGCCGGCCACCTGGGTGTGCTCACCTCTGTGCTCATCAGACTCGGTCCTACCTACTGTGTGTGCACGGTGGCCTTTTGCACAGCTAGAAAGTACCGCCTCCAACCACTTGCTTGTGAACTCAGAGAGATTCAGGAAAGCTGATCTCTTCCTGGCTGCATCTTGGCTCCGGGGCATTTTCCCAACCCTTGAGGCAGACGCCTTGTCTGATGCCTCTCCTCTGTTCTTTGGGGCGCTTTGCGGAGGTTTTGGCAAGTGCTCAGTAAATATTTGCTGTTTGGCTGTGTCAAAGTACTCTGCCTTATCTCCTAATCAGAATCTCTGATATATTCAGTTTTGTTTGCTAAATAAAAGCAAAAATTAAACAAAATTTGTAAATCATGCAGACTGGGGATTTTACTAAGCATAGGAAGTTATGCTAGAGTGAAAATCGGAATGTATGACATTGAAGGAATAAGGGCTTTATTAAACTACGTGGGTCGTCCCTCCATTCTGTAAAATTTGGGAGAACTTCAGTTCTGAGAGGCCACTGTGGTCACCGTTGACCTTCCTCCGCTGCTCCAGAGGCTCTCCTGGACATTCGCAGACTGAAGCAGATAGACTCTGAGGTGGCCTCATCACCTCCCCCTCCTGGGTCTACATGTGGGAGGCCCTTCCCTGGGGTGGGGCAGGGTCTGGGACATGTCATACCCAGCAGAGGGAATATGCACCTGGATCCATGACAGGAGGAAGTGGCCACCTGTTGAGACGGTCTTTTGTTTGCTTGCTTTGAAGACCCACGTTGCCCTGTTGTGAGGGCCGTGTGGAGAGGTCCAGGCAGTAAGGAGCTGCCCAGAAGCCAGCGCACAACTGAGCCCAGGTCCTTGGCCCTGGGAAATAGACACTCCCTGTTCTCCATCAGAGCCCCAGTGTGAGAACCAGCACTGGCCACCCCTTGACTGGAGCCTGCCGAGGACCAGGCAGTAAATGGTCCATCGATGCTGGCAGGATGAAGGTGCAGTGCATGGGGCCACTGCGGTTCCAGTAACACTGCTGCACTGTGATGGAGAATGGGCAAAGGACGCTTATTGCTGTTGTTAGGTGCCGTCGAGTCATGACTGATTCATAGCGACCCTCATAGGGTTTTCAATGGCTGACTGTCTCGAGATTGCCTCGGGAGTGGGTTGCCACGTCCTTATCCCATTTTGCAGTGCTGGGAATGGAACTCAGGACCTCAGAGACTGCAGAGCGGCACTCTACCAACTGATCTAAATCCCAGCCCGCAAAGGACACTAGAGGGGCCTAAAATCTCCTCCTTCAGATAATCTGCCAGCACTTTTCGGAATAGTGTAGACATTAAAGGAAAAATTCGAGTCCTTTATCTTTTGGCCATGGATTCCAGATCAGAATTATGTGGAGGGACTGGGGAAATGGAGACGTACCCTTGGAATGGGGCTGTGGATGAGGAAGAGCCCCAGCCAGCGCACAGCGAGCTCTGCCCTCTGTCCTCAGGGCGCCTCATCCTGTGCAGAGCAGGAAAGCGTGGGGGTCTGGGGAAGCACAGCAAGGGGCCGCGATCTTCACACGCCTCCACGGGAGCCGGAACCATGCATCTTGTGCCCTCGCTCTACCATAGGCAGTCAAACATCTGTCTAAATACCAGGGAGATACGGTCCTCCAAATAAAGATATTTGAAGATAGCGTGCACAGAACACCTTTCCACCTGCTTCCTTAATATAATGTAGTCATTATGGCAATAAATGTTTCTAATAAAGTATGAAAATGGATTGTTTGCTTTGCTGCTTGCATGAACTCTCATTTCTCTTTTTATGATATTGAAGTTGACATTTGCTTACCCTTTATCAGTGGAATATTTAATCAAGTCCAATCTGTAAGAAGCAAGAGGAATTTTGTATTTAAAACCTGTCCCTCATGTACAAGGCCTGGGAAATTGGACCAAGGCCACGGAAAAGTGTGACTGTCAAAGTTACAAACACAAACGAGGGAACCTTTGAAGGCAGGGTGCCGTCACTGTGGCTAGTGCCTGGACACAGGAGCAGTGGTGAATTTTAAATCATGGCCATGACACGTGGTTTGAAAATTTACAACATTGTCCATGTGCAAAGCTATCTTCACTTCTGTGGTTGAATTGTCTCAAAAGTACGTGTGTGCCTTGGGTCTTTTGGCAAAATGATTTCCTGCCATTCCCCTGCTAAAAAACCTTCAGAAGCTCCCCAGGGTCTATGGGATTAAGTTCAAACTCCTGAATAGAGCAGGTGAGGACATCCTTGTTGTTGTTAGGTGCCATCCAGTCAATATCTGACTCATAGCGACCTTCATAGGGTTTTCAATGGCTGACTGTTTTGGGATTGCCTTGGGAGTGGATTGCCAGGTCCTTCTCCCATTTTTGTGGTGCTGGGAATTGAACTCGGGACCTCAGAGACTACAGCACCGGGCTCTACCAACTGAACAAAATCCCAGCCCGAGGACATCCTTACTCCCCCTTTGATTTCTTCTCTTCCTCCCTTCAGTGGCCTTGGCCTATCCCAGCCCCACACAGCCCTGGGCATGTTTGGTGGACCTCCCCTGAATGCTCCTTTGGTGTCTCCTGAGCTCTGCATGGCTGTGCCCTGGTGCTCAAATCTCTTCCTCATACCAGAGACCCCCATGATGCTGTTCCTTTTGGAAGGGCTGATGCTAACTTCACTTCTTCCCAGAGTGTCTGGACATCAGTTTGTTGCCCTTCCTGTCCCTGTTTGTGTGGCACTCAAACCCATAGATGTTCATGCCGGGATCTGCTGTTATTTGCTCATCTGAATTTCCTCAGTGTGGGAGCCACGCCACGCCCGTGACTCCACCCCCACATGATACAGTTCCTCTTACAGGTAGTGGAGGCTCCCTGGGAACCTGTAGCTGCTTACTTAGCTACCACAGGTTCTTCAAGGACTCCACTCCACCCACCCAATTAATTGCACTCATTCAGTCTTTCACTTGGGATGCAGATATTTTGGTTGTGTTAATTTTGCTTCAACATGACAAAGTCCAAGAAGGTGGGGCTGAAGCCAGTTACTGCGTCTCCCACGTGCTGATGGTGGGCTTTGGGTTTGGGGGATGGCCACGGCCCCAGCTCCAGCGGCTTGGGGCTGGGCTTCTCCTCGGTGGGTGAGACCTCTGTTTTGGATGCCCTGGGACAGCTTTTAGTGATAGGGAGGCCCGTTATTTTCAAAGCAGTGCTGTGTGATGATGCATGGGCTAGTTCTCCTAGCATCCCAGCTGCCAATCCCAAATCGCCCCTTTCTTTTTAAAAAATAAACGTGGCCAGCAGCCTGGCAGCTCTGCCCGGGCTGGTGGTGCTCCTAAATTTTCCTTGCGTCAGTTGCAGATTGCAGAGCCATCACCTGCCCGCAGCTGATGCAGACTGGTGCAGACCCAACATCGTGGGCAAGAAATGGTTGAGGCCAGAAGTAGTCCCTGGCTTCAGGCTGGGAACCATCATGATATGTGAAAAATAATTACACGGCCAAGATATGAATCTTCATGAGAATGTTTCCATTAAAACTAAGTCAACTTGAATTTTTTTTTTTTTTTTTTTTGCAGTACTGGGGGTTGAACCCAGGGCCTCACACCTGCATGCTTTGCAAGTGCTGGACCCCTGAGCTGCACCCCCAGCTCATTTTTTTACTGTTTGAGACAGGGTCTCGCTGAGTTACACAGACTGCCTCTGGTCTCGAACTTGTGATCCTCCTGTTTCCACCTCCCGAGCCGCTGGGATTGTAGGCATGTGCCACCGCGCCCAGCCAACTTGAAAGGCTTTCTAAAGGCACCTGTGTAGCCTCCACCAAGCATGCAGCCCCAGTGAGAACTCAATGACACCGGGGCAGGCGTCCTAAAGCATGAACAATTCCCATCCCCAATCACCCTGTCATGCCCGGAGCCTCCCCTCGCTGTCTGCACCACCTCACCCAAGGAGCAGCTCAGGCTGTCTCTGAGCTTCATTCACCCATTTAAAACTGAGGAAAGTGTCCTTGTCTCCAGGCCCTGAGCCTATAATTCTTGTGGAAAGAGGCGCGGATGGTCACCAACAAGGACTTCAGCAGCAGACTCAACAAAGACTCACTTCTTCCTGTCGGGGACCAAGGAAGCCTGGCAGGATGGGTGAGGTATCACTGAAGTTGAAGTTAGCTCTCAAGATGGGTGGTGCCACCCTTGCTGGCCTGAGATAAGTCAGGGCAGTGGCTGCTGGAGTGGCCAGGGCTGCCTCAACAGAGTGCCGCTCTCCAGCTGGCTCAAATGACAGAAATGGATCCGCCCCGTGTTCTGGAACCTGCAAGTGTCAGGTCGCAATGTCAGGGGGCTGCTGCCTTCTGAGGCTGAGAGGGAGACTCTGGGTCATGCTCTCTCTGTCCTCGCTTCTGGGAGTTACCGATACTCCTGGGTATCCTTGGCTTGTAGACGCATCGCCCGGCCTCTGCCCCCTCCTTCCCACAGCCTTCTTGCACTCACGCCTGGCTCTGTGGCCAACCTTCCTTTCATAAGGACAGCATTCAGGGAGCAGGGGCCTCTCTAATGGACTTGTCCTCACTGGTCATCTGTAAAGAGCAATTTTTCCACCTCGGGTCATATTCACAGGCCCTGGGTGTTGGGCAAACGTCAACCCCAAACCTTTCCCACGTGGAGATTCTTCCTCTGCAGCCAAACCTGAATGGCCAGTGCCACTTAGCACATGGACCAACGGACTCTGTGCGGTGCAGACCAGCCAGGGGGCAGAGCTGAACTTCTGGCATCTTCCTCCCTGCACGGTGACCTCTTCAGTTCAACCACTCTCAGATTAACCTTCCCCTAACTCTGCTTCCATGCTCACCCTCCTTTCTGTTGTTGTTGTTAGGTGCCATCGAGTTGGTGTCTGACTCATAGTCACCCTATGTACAACACGTGAAACAATATTGTCATGCTTCTCTGCTGTTCATAGGGTTTTCAGTGGCTGATTGTTTTTTGGGAGTGGGTTGCTGGGTCCGTCTCCCAAGCCTACAACACCTAGTGTTTCCAGACGGTCTTCTATCCAAGTACTAACCACGCTTGACCCTGCTTAGCTTCCGAGATCTGACGGGATAGGACGCTACGGTGGTACGGCTGCAGGCAAGCTCCTGTGTAGGCTCTTGAAATCATCCCAGATGGCTCAGGTCACCATTGTGAGCGAAGCACCCCTTACTCTGCCCCTGTGCCCTTTTCCCTAGTGTCCCCAACAGCCATCTGTTTCTCTTATCATACAGCTGGGCTCAGGACCCCGGCCCTCCCAGGGGATCTGCTCATCCTGATTCATGTCCCCTGCAGCTATTGCTTTTGCTGCATCATTCTCTCCTAAGTCTGCACATGCATGAGCATTGACTCGACCTCACAGTTGCCTGCATGATGGCTGTCACCCTGCCCACTGGGCTGGGTGCTTTTTGAGGCCTGGACCACGACTTTGGCCACACGCCAAATCTCAGGTGCAGTAACCCTATTTTGGGCTTTTCAGCTTTTGAGGACAGTGCTCCTGATTAGAAAGGTCCTTGTCACTTCAAAGCACCAATGGCCTTTTTGAAAGCTCCGCCCACTTGTCCCACAGTGTCCCTGGATGCAGAGATGTCTGCTTCCTCCTCCTTTTTCCAGAGAATTTCCATGCCCTCTGCCCTATGTCTTGGCTTTGCATTAACCAACCCCCTGTGGGACAAACTGCTCTCCAAATGCCATAAGTTCTAGGCTATCTGTTGGCCCAAACACTTGCCTCAGGTTCCAGCGTGTGGTGTTTTCGTTCCTGTGAAAATGCGCTGCTGGGACCAGCGCCTCCTGCGCCCGCATTGATGGCCCTCCGTCTGGAAGCTCTCTTGGGCAGCCTCGGAAGCCATTCTCTTTCTTGCCACTCTGTCACACTGCACTCATTAATCCTTCCTGCTTTCTCATGCAAACATTTGTAAACCTGCATCCTTCCCATCTTGCGCTTGTGTAATTGATTTTTTAAAGCCTGGATACAGAGCTTTCCATGCATCCTTGTTGAGTTTTATTTGGTTTCATGTCACTCGACCTGGCTTGCTATTTGCAAGCCCTGGGCTGTAATGGAGCCCGAGAGCAGAACTCCCTCCCCATCCTGCTTGGCCTATGAATTTGACACCTCGTGTGTCTGGGAGTGATGCCATGGGACAGCTTGAGAGCAAAGCGTCACAGCCAGCAACGTGTCAGGGCCGTCTCCTAGGCAGATTGTGACTCCTTGATCAGCACCGATGGACCAGTTACAAATCCACTTTGTGGTGCTGGGCCCTGGTCACATTCTCCCATCTCGTTCACACAAATACGCGGCAAGTGGGTCTTGTTCTTGTTGTTAGGTGCCGCCAATGTTCTTGTTGTTAGGCACTGTCAAGTCGGTGTCCAACTCATAGCGACTCTACGTACAACACAGGAGACACCATTGTCAGTGCTTCTCTGCTATTCATAGGGTCTTCAATGGCTGATTGGTTTTTTTGGGAGTGGGTTGTCAGGTCCTTCTCCCAAGCCTACAGCACCTGGTATTCCCAGGTAGTCTCCTATCCAAGGACTGACCAGGCCCAACCCTGCTTAGCTTCGGAGCTGGCGGGATCTAATGCCACAATGGAACTGCTGCAAGCAAGTGGGTCTTAGAGGATCCTTAAAACACCCCCATGAGGTCAGTGGAGCCTGTGCTAGAATTCCAATTTTGCTCACGAGGGGATAAAAGAGCTTGGCTTTGGACTCAGAATTCCTTGTCTTTGAAGCTGGGTAGACCGCTGACTTTGTTCCTTACCTGGAAAGTGGAGATGGTGACAGTCTCTTGTTTTCTTTATCCTTAATTACTCAGGCAGAGCCAGCCCTCTCCCAGCTCCCATGGGCTTGCTGGAGGACACAGAAAACCCACCCATCCCATGGTCCAGGTCTTCAGGGCTCCCCCGGCCAGTCCTCCAGGCCCACCCAGCTCTGGAGGCCCAGGTGGCATTTCCTGAGCTGTCCAGCTCCTGATTTAGGTGTCTGTTCATCTTCCTGTTTGCCAGCCCATTCTTGGTCACTGTCTCTGGTTGTAGTCTTCACGACACTATTAATTCCCCAGTTTTTGGCTTCAAGGTCTTAGGGCCACTGAGACGCTGTGTTCAAATCTGCAGAGTATAGAAGACTGTGAAATGGACAGCTAGCTGGTAAAATTGTACCCGCAGCGAAGGGGACAATGAGTAGGAATCTGAAGCGCCAGTCACCTGCATCATGTAGCAAGGGCTGAACAAGTGCCACTCTCTTCCTCTTCTCTCTAGTCCTAGACGTGGACAGACTGAGCTGAGCTCCAGGGGAGTAGACGGAGCTGGCAGCCAACAGCCTCCCCAGTTCCAGGACTCAGCTCTTGCCACTCGCCCAGCAAGAGACAAACGTTCTTTCCAGATCAAGGGGACTTGAGGTGCCGACATTGCTCCTTCTCTCTCAGAACAGTAACCAAAGAAACAAGTACAGCCCCGGGCTTTGGCACCCAGCATTTTGCTGGCTCTGCAGGAGACAGAACGGAGGCCCAGAGATGTTAACCGCTGTTCCCAGGGTCACATGGTCAGGTAGTGAGGACCTTGCTCAGGTAACCAAGGAAACAAGTACAGCCCTGGGCTTTGGCAACTTTGCTTCCAGGTCCAGTGATGGCTTAGGGGTGCCATTGCTGGCCCTGTCCAATGTGGGCTGGAATCTCACTAATATGCAGTTTACCCATCTGCAGTTTTGGGGATCGGTTCTTTCTTCTTGGGGAAAGGTGACACGTCTTCCTGTGTGAGGCACGTTTTCTGTCCTCTACAACTTCTCAAAGTGCCCCAGTGGTGGCCATGAGCCCCACCGGCAGGGTCTTCCAGGGCCAGCTGAGGCGCCTGTGGAGACGTGGAGGAGGCAGGTGAAGAGCACAGTGCATCTTTGGTGTTTGTGCCTGTCTCGCAGTGGCCGTGATACTGATGTGACAGCTGCCAGCACAGCTCCTGCCTGCTGTGGCCAGGAAGCCTTTGAAGTTCAAAATGTATTAAAAAACCTCCCTTCCCTTCAGCTTTGCCCTCCCTGGCACCTGCCCTCACCTCCATCCCAGCACGGTATGTACCTAGGTGGGCCCTGTGGTTTTGTCTCAGGCTCCTGAGCCTCACGTGGAGGACCCTGGGCCCTCAAGAACCGCACCGTGCAGCCAGGAAAGTCTCTGAGGCCAGAGCAAGGTTGGTGCTCTAGGGCAGGGTCAAGGGCCGGGGCATCCTGGACATTGGGGTTGGAAGGGCCAGGCCCTCCCTTCTTCTAGACTACAGAAGAGTCTACAGAGGGGGTTAAAATGCACTCCTGCAAAGGCTGATGGGCTGGGCCAGAGCTCTCTCCTTTCTTCCTTTCAGGGGTCTCTATGGCCCCATGCTTGTCTCCCTCCTGCACAGTCACCTGCAGTGATGTCACAGGGGCATCAGGGGGCTGTGTGGGAGAATCTGGGACTTCGAATGCGTGAGGTCACGGAAACCATGTGATACTCACAGGACAGCACAGGGCAGAGGGTGGAGCAAGTACAGAACAGTCCTGGGCTGCCTGCCTACCCTGAAAGTTCACTTGGCATTATCAGTGGGGAACGTTCATTGTTGTTGTTGTTAGGTGCCGTCGAGTCGAATCCGACTCATAGCGACCCTATGTACAGCAGATCGAAACACTTGCCGATTCTGTGCCAGGCAAACAATCTTATTTATGTTTAAGCCCATTGTTGCAGACACTGTGTTAATCCATCTGGTGGAGGGTTTTCCTCTTTTGCGTTGACCTGCCACTCTTCCAAACATGAT
>VMDO01015615.1:0-50436 GCA_007922755.1 Pedetes capensis
GCCAGCAATGGCTTTCTCTTGCTCTATAACTATAAAGTTTTTGTAACCTCTTCCACAGTGGAACATGTCTTTCAGAGCAACATGAATTCATGTATCTGGGCCATAGTCACTCCTATTTCCCTCAGCATAAACTATTCTTGTTCTCTTTGGAACAAGAGCTGTGTTTTGTTTTAAAAAGAAACATTAAAGTCTATAACAATCATTAAAAACTCTCATTTAGTCTATTGAAGAACATAAATCTCTGCCAGTCTACTTTATTTTGGTGCAAAGTTTTACAATTTCCTTTGTAGAACAATAAATTGCTAGAGTGCTGTATGGGTTTTCTAAATCACTGTCTTGGGTGTCAATAGCCATGACTAAGAGTTCACACATCATTGGTCTATTTGGAAATTGGCAGGGACTAAGTTACTTGTAAAGGAAGAATTTAATTTTTGTACACATCTTAAACAAACAACACATTTTCAGGTTGCTATTTTAAGAAATATTACTGAATAAAATTGTCCTTCATGAGATAGTATTAAATAGAAAAATATAAATGTATGACATATGAATGCTTATTGGATTTATAGTCATACTATACACTAAGTATATGCTTACTGTATATACTGGGTGTTCAAAAAATGTATAAACACTTAGGAAATGTTACCTATGTGTTACTTTTCAAAGTAGCAATGGTATGACATTCATGTGCATGTGAGACAGGAATTAGTAGAACAAGCATATCACAAAGTATTAAGCCTCCAAAATGGAAAGCTTTCATCCCAAGATGTGCATACATTTTTTGGTACCCTGGGCACAAAGCATATTTTAAAAGACTCCCTTAAAGTAAAAGTAACAGTGAAAGTTAGAAAATGTTTTTTTTTTCTTTCCTTCTTTCTTCTATTTTTTTCTAATAACTTACTTATATGTTTTAATTCTCTGGGTTCTGGGAAAGAAAAAAATATATAAAATCTTTCCCAGAAAAAAATATATTAAACCCCCGATCTATATTTACTTTATTAATAAAACAAAAGGAATTGACCACATGGTCTTTCTCCACTTTGAAGAAAGCAATAAAATAATATTGAAAACACAAGTGAAGGGAAGAACTCTGGTCTCCCTTTCCTGACTGCCACAGTCCAGCTGCAGCCTAGGATCCAGCGGTTCCCAAAGGCGGGTGAGGAGTCAGGGATGGGAGACAGAGACACAGCACCTGATAGACAAAATGTCTTTTCTTGTTTGGTGAGTAAATCATGACTTGTAAACCAAACAGGAAGGGCGATGGTGGCTTGAGGGGTGGGAGGAGCAGTTCCAGGCCTAGGGGCTTCTCACCATCCCTAGTCATCACCCTTTTCCTTTTGTCTGAGGGTTGCATTCTTCCAGCAAGCACAAGCAGAGAGGGCAAAATTATGCTGGAGGAGATTAAGAAGAAACCTTTGCCTCCCAGTTTAGGATCTTCATAGTACAAGAACACTCATTCCAAACATTTGAATCTCTCTTTTACTGTGGCAACAGATGACATTCTGGTTAATGTTTTTTAAAAAATAAAAATAAAAATAGTTGTGAAGGTGAACCATTTCACCTGAAATTGCTCAATACAGAAGCCCAGATAAATGTTTGTGTGTAGTTCTATAATTTAACTGTTAGCAAACCCTTACAAATTTGTATTTATTAATTTCACTAAAGGGTGCCATTTATAAAGGATGGTACCAGTCACTGGCCTAGCTACACTTTGTCCCTCTCTGGCTCTATTTTGCTTCTTTAATTTTTTCCCTCTGCAGTCCCTCTCTCCTGCACTTATCTTGGGTTCTAGGGATGAAAGCACTGAACTTATAAAGAGGGACCCAAACTATCCCCCCCACACACATAGCAGGACTGATCAGCCCCTGATGAGATCATCCCCAAAATGAGGACAATTGCCTGTGATTTAGAGGCGGCAACCCAGAGTGAGCCTCAACTCATGAGAAACAGACTGCTCCCCTCAAGTGAAGACAGTGGTAACAACTGCTCTAGAAGCACATTCAGAGCCAGAATTTATATGATGATCAATCAGAACACCAACCTGACCAATAGCAGCAGCTCTGTCAGCCAGGCATACCTAACCTCCTCTTCTCTTCTCTTTACCCATAAAAATCTCTACTTTCTGTCATCTCCTTGAAGACAGACTTGAGGTCATTGAATTTCCTTATTGGTTCTTCCCATCATGGCCATGTTGATTAAATTTTTCTCTCCCCAGTAACACTGCTTGCCTCTGTGATTGGCATATTGAGATGGGCGGCCATGCCTCAGCCGTTGGGAATGCTGGAGCGGGGACTTATGCCTTAAACTATAAACTCTAATAACACTTATATTTTTTTCTTTCTGTCTGTCTTTATTTCTTTCTTTTCCTTTTCTTTCTTCTTTTTTCTTTTTTTGTCAACTTTGAACTGAGAACAATAATTTGTAAATGTTGGGAACATATCACGAGGAAGATAATTGAAAGTAAGCATGCTGAAATTCAAATAATTTCCAGTTTAGAACTTAGTTTCCTTGCTGATATAAATCCATCCTTATATATTCACATTTCCAAATTAATAGCTCTCATAAGAGACTCTACCACTGACCTGTTCTGCTGCATGTCCAAATAATATATTTCTGAAATGTGTATAATAATGAAAGCAATGGCAGAGACATGCTGAAATTCTGATTTTATTTTCAGTTGAGAGTCATCAATAAGAAGATGAACAAAGTTGAGTGTGGTTGCATTTCAAATTTATAGAAGTAATTATAAATTGTGGACTTTGAAATGGTCTTGGTTTTTTTGTTTGTTTGTTTGTTTTTTCTTCTAAAACAGAAGTCTAACCTATGGCAAGGCTAATTTATTCCAGGCTTCTTAGCTAAATCAAAAGTGAAATAAGCTATATTAGATGCTAAGTTGAAAATGATTAATTGAGCTGCTCTATTATACTTATGACTTTCCCATATGTTATTAACTAAAACAGATTATCCTCACCTTCCCCAGAACAACTTGAATCTTTTGTGAGTAATAAGCCATCATTCACTACAAGAGAGGGCAGGATCAGAATATCTAAATCTCAGTGAATTTGTTTCTTTATGTTTACTTGGGACACCTACCTAATTTGTGACCTATTCTACTTTGAGACTTCTAGCTTGCTCTTCCTGTTCCCCTAAGATAACTATATTATTCTTGATGAAAATAAGTAGAGGCTAATAAAGGCTCCTTGCATACAGCCATGGCACTGTGGCATCCAATCCTATCAGATCTCAGAACCTAAGCAGGGTCGGGCCTGGTTAGTGCTTGGATGGGAGACCACCTGTGACCACCAGGTGCTGTAGGCTTGGAGAAGGACCCGGCAACCCACTCCCAATAATCAATCAGCCATTGAAAACCCTATGAATAGCAGAGAAGCACTGACTGTTTCGTCTGTTGTATATAGGGTTACTATGACTTGGACACCGGCTTAATGGCACCTAACAACAAGAATAATAAAGGCTCCTTAGTACTAGACATGCCATATAAATAAGAAAAAAGTCATCATTTCCACACATAGTGATGAGTGAAGGTTTTTTTGTTCATAACTTATGTTAATATGTGGGAATGTGGAATAATGTAATCACCTGTAAGTCTCTGAACGCTGTTACACATTAGCACTTTGAAATAAACACCTGGACAAGACAGATAGTAGGTCCTCTAATACTCACTTCTAGTCAGACAGAACAGAAAAGGTTATTTATTCCTTTTCATTATCCATTTTGGGCCTGTCCTGGTCTAAAGGCTTCATCATAGGATACATTGTGTCACTTGTGCGGGAGACCAGCTGTTGCTCAGCTCATGTTCAGTCTACCTCAGTGTAAGGAAGTCTCTGCACCACATCAAATTTTCCCCATTGGTGGTGGTGCCGTGGGGTACCTTGGGAACTCTAGCCTAAGCCCAACATCTCTAACTCTTAGGAATGTCTTACTCGGTTTTAACTTCCAAGCTCACGTTGAAGAGATAAAAGTAGGTGTGGAAGGCAGAGCATCAACATGTGAGAACATTCGTGTCTCAGTGCCACACATTGCACAGATCTACAAAAGCCAAATGTTGCTGGCTTCAACATGTTATTTTATTTAAATACACACACCCATTATTCCCAAATTTACTGTGCCCTAACTCAGTTGGTAGAGTGCTGCTCTGCACTCTCTGAGGCCCTGGGTTCTATCCTCAGCACCGCAAAAATGGGAAAAGGACCTAGCAGTACACTCCCAAAACAATCCCTAAAGTTATCTGCCATTGAAAACCCTATGAATAGCAGAGAAGCACTGACATAGTGTTGGACATGGCACAGCATCGGGGAGTGTTTCTTTATGTTGTATGTAGGGTTGCCAACAGTGAACTCAACTCGATGGCTCCTAACAACAACAAAGATTGTTTTAGGTATGCTCTTTGCACATTATATCTTTCAACTTATGAAAATGGTATCTTTTTATACAGATTAATTTAAAAGGACACCAAGATGCAGTCACCTGCAGCCCTACCGCTGTGGCATCTGATCCCATCAGATCTCGGAAGCTAAGCAGGGTTAGACCTGGTTAGTACTTGGACGGGAGACCGCCTGGGAACACCAGGTGCTGTAGGCTTGGGAGAAGGACCTGGCAACCCACTCCCCAAAATCAACCCACTCTCAGCAAACAATCAGCTATTGAAAACTCTATGAATAGCAAAGAAGTGCTGACAATAGTGTTTCGCCTGCTGTACGTAGGGTGGCTATGAGTAGGACCCCAACTTGATGGCACCTAACAACAACAACATGATTCAGACAAGTTAAAGCATTTGCTAGGTTAGCTAGTAATCGGCAGAAGCTAGGTTAAAAAACACTCTTCTAATAGTGTATAGCTATTATTTAAATAACATAAAAAGTTGAATAATGTTAAGCAAAAATAGATATTTCTCAGCTATTTATTTATTTATTTATTTATTTATCTAGTTTCAAAGTACTGGAGATTGAACCCAGGACCTGGTGTGTGCTAGGCAAGTGCTCCACTCCTGAATCATACATCTAGTCCATTTTTATTTTTTTATTTTGAGACACAGTCTTGCTAAGTTGAACATGCTGCCTCTGGGCCTTGAATTTGTGATCCTCCTGCTTCAGCCTCTTGAGTTGCTGGGACTACAGGCATGCACCATGGCACCCAGCTCACATTTTTTAATATAAATTGGTAGATATTTTATGCACAATTTGGAGTGTTCCATTACAATATAACAGACACTAAATGTTTATGTATTGTATGTGCTTGCATATCATATATTTAAGATATCCAGCACAACATTCTTGATAAAGGAAATAAAAACTCAAGTGTGGTGCATGGTGGACATCGCTCATCCCAGTAGCTCAGGAGACTGAGGCAGGAGGATGGCTGCTTTGAGGCCATAGGCAGCCTGCGCAACTTAACAAGACCTTGTCTCAAAAATAAAAATGATAAAAATAATAAAGGAGTTTTGGTGCAGCTCACTTGTAGAGGGCTTGCTTTGTATGTGTAATGCCCTAGGTTCAATCTCCAGCCACAGTATAAAAAATAAATGAATAAATAAATAAATAAATAAGAAATAGAAACACAATATACTACAATGGTGATTTAAACCAAAGATGACATATCTCTGCTGATATGGAAAGGTCTCTAATACACAATGGTAATTATTATTTTAAAAAATGAATCTTGCTGTAAGAGGATATGAAACTGAAGAGGCAAGGTCTACATTAGTCTCAGTTTCTAGGGACTTGAACCACGAGTTGAGGCTTAGGTGATAGTTCACAAGTTCAAATACCAGAGAAGAGAGATGACAGAGGAGAAAACTGAAAAACTGAAAAACAAAACAAAACACAAAAACAGAAATCTGTAGAGGGGCCACACCAAGTCAGCATGTGCTGAGGAAACCAGAGTAAGCATGCATGGGAAGAGGTCAGTATGAAGAAACTCCTGGTAGCTTCAGGGTGTGTGCAGGGGATCCAGCTGAAGAGAAGAGAGTACGCACTACCCAGAGCTCGAACAATTGCAGAATAGCACATTTGTGAAGATGGGGTATTGGATAGAAATGCCAGAAGCACTTTGCCACAGTAGTGAGGGATGTTACTCTTAAAAGGAAGACCAGGAGGATTAACTCTTTCTAAGTAATTTTTTATAAACACTAAATTAAAGCTCAGTGATATTTAAAGAAAAAAATATCCCGCATATGGTCAACTTTAAAATGCCTAGCCTCCGACAGCCTACAACCGTAGCCCTGTAGCATCTGATCCCGTCAGATCTCAGAAGCTAAGCAGGGTGGGGCCTGGTTAGTACATGGATAGGAGACCGCCTGGGAAGACCAAGTACTGTAGGCTTGGGAGAAGGACCTGGCAACCCACTCCCCACAATCAACCCACCATTGAAAACCCTATGAATAGCAGAGAAGCACTAATAGTGTTTCACCTGTTGCACATACATTCACTATGAGTTGGATACGGATTCGATGGCACCTAAGAACAACAACAAGCCCCCAGTCACAAATTAGGCACTCTACCTAAGAATCACACTAGGGAGAAAAGTGAGCCAAAACCAACCCAGAAATAACAGGGATGATTTATCTTGTAATTAGTAGATGACGTCACTTAAAAACTTATTATAGCTGCCTTCCATATGCTCAGAAAGCTTAAAGACACATCAAACCTGCTAAGGATAGGTATCAATGAGATTTGTAAAGACCCACATTGAACTGCTAGAGATGACAGCTGCCATGTCTGAGATGAAAAATCGCAAAGATAAGATTAGTATCAGATTAGATACTGTACCAAATAAAAATTAGAAAACTTAACAATAAACAAAGATTTAAAAAGATATAGCAAGAGTATTATTCAATAAACGAAACAATTGAAAAAGGACTAAAAATGAACAGAGCATTAGTAAACTGTGGTACAACTTCAAGCAGTCTGGTTTTCCTGTAGTTGGAGTCAATAAAAAAGTAAGATGGAAAAATACACAGAGAAATAATGGTAGAAGATTCCCAGATTTCAATGCAAACTACAATGTTACAATACAAGAACATAAAAATTTAAATACTTAATACTGAGGCTTCAAAATGAAAGAAACCAGACATAAAAGGGGAATATTCAGGATTATTGCATTTATATAAAATTTCAGAAAATGCATAGTGATGGGACTAGAGAAATAATTCTTAAAAAGGCATAGGGATTGTTGGGGAGATAACATTGTTGTTAAATGCTGTCCAATACAACTCATAGTGACCCTATGTGCAACAGAGGAAACACTCCCTGACACTATGCCATGCCAAACACTAAATCAGTGCTTCTCTGCTGTTCACATGATTTTCAATGGCTGATTGTTTATTGGAAGTGGGCTGCCAGGTCCCTCTCCCAGTGGAGGATAATAGATAAGTTAATTATCTTGACTGTGGTCATAATTTCTAGATGGGCACACATAGTAAAATCTACCAAATTTATAATTTAAATATGTGTTGTTTCCTATATGTCAACTATACATTAATCAACATGTTTTAAAAATTCATCAGAAAATATCTGGAAGGAAGATAAAATGCCTTACCTCTGTGTTTATGTGCATACCAGTGTTTGCACGTGTGTCTGTAAAGAAAATCCTTACAGTATCTATGTGTGTGTTATCATTCTACTTACAGAGTTTTCTCTTCCTCCTTCCATCTACATCCCTCCACACATATTACATTTTCAAATAATTACTAGTCATTAGCATTCTGGAGAAAACACACATACAAACAAGCTGGGAAGGAAGAAGGTATGTGTCTGCAGAACTGGGTGCCAAGAAAAAAAATTATTTTCAGAGCAAGCTGTTAAGGGAATACAAATGAGAATGTGGTTTTAAGTGTTACTATGAGAATAAGAAAACACTTTAAATCTTTCTTATTGTACAATATAACTATTAGTTAAGTAAGTTTTGAGGGTTACTGAAGTACATGGATTATATTAGCAATCATGGAGGAACCACATTCATCACATAACAAATTGTTTCTCAAGAGTAACAGTGACACCCACGAATGGAGATTTGGAGGCAGAAAAATCCAGTAGAACCACTGCCAGGAGTGAATGGATCTCAGGAATATTAAAGATCTTGAAAAGCAAGGGGTATGTACAACAAAAATTTGCCTTGTCTCCAGTATAACCTTCAAATGACCTGCTTGATAATCATGACAGTGCAACTTTTCCATGACCAGAACTTAAATCTATTTTGCATATCCACAAAAAGTTTTGGTTTTATATTTAGTCTTAGCATTCCTTTCATAAGCAGATGTGCTATTAAATTTTGGAGAAGAATGTATTTCTTTCCATTTAATTTTTTAAAGAATCACCTGCATTTTGCAGAAACTATCTGTGGCAAAGGCATTTTGTGGAATTTAAGTATCCAATATAGCACAATTGTATATGATGTGCATTTGTAGCTGTGGCTTTTTAGCTTTCTCTGTATTATATATTTATCTTGATATCCTTTTACACAATGTAAAAGCTTGAGAAACTGGAGTAAAAGTGGTAAACATCTTCATTTAAATTCCTGAAATTTTGCTTTAAAACTCCACATCTAAGTGAAGATGCTAATGTCCTCCACTGATAACACATACTCTTTGTTGTTGTTGTTGTTGTTGTTGTTAGGTGTGGTTGAGTTGGTATCTGACTCATAGTGACCCTATGTTCACCAGATTTTGGTTTTGCTTTAGGCTCATCTTTCCCTATGGTCCCATTTCTCCCTGTTGGAATGGAAATACTTATACTATGTAATTTTATGTTGGAAGTATGTGGCGTTTTTTTTTTTTGTTTTTTTTTTTTTTGGTAGGTGCTTACAACAAAGATTGCCTTGAGTCTCAATAGAGACTTTGAACTTGCCTTTGGAATAGCATTTGGGACTGTTAAGACTTTAGACTAAATGTGTTTTGCATTAGGAAATGACCATAAAACTTTACAGACCAGGGACAGAGTGCTATGGTTTGAACCTGAAATGTTCCTCAAAGGTGATGTTTGAACCCACTGGACTGGGATGCTTTAGAACTTTAGGAGGTGGTACCTAGCTGGCCAATGGAGGCCAATGTGGGCTGGCCTTAGAAGGTTATTCTTAGACTCCTGGTTCCAAGTAAGCTCTCTTGACTGCCCGGATGTGAAGTCCTCCATCACAGGCCATGATGCCAACTGGTCCCTGTCATTACGGACAAAGATTCTCTGAAACATCAGCCAAAATAAATCTTTCCTCTTAAAGTTGCTTCTGTCAAAGATTTTGCCACAGTGATGAAAGAAGTAACTAACAACAGTATACCATTTACCTTGCTTTAGCCCTCAATTTCCTTTTAGGAAAAAATGAAAATGAGAAATTAACACTTTCATGCTTAATTTTCTGATTTGGTGTGCTTTCTGTCTTCAACTTGAAAGACATATTTGGTGAATACTGAATTCTATGTGTTTTTTTTTCTTTCTACATTTGTAAAGTGTTAGTTCACTGCCTTTTGGCTTGCATATTTTCTGATAAAAAGAGTGTTGTAATTCTTTGTCTTCATTTTCTTCATCTGTGTACAATGTATCTTGTTTCTCAAATAAGGAATGTAGCACATGTTGAAGATTAAATAGGAATCAAATTTGAAAATTAAAATAGCTTATTGTTTTCTCTTTTTTCTTGTTTATTTGGGTTTTGCAGCCTCTTCTCTTTGGTGAAGTTTTGTCACTTAAATTCTGATGACTACAGAAGATTTCTCTCTGCATTTGCAACTCTATACTCTCTTTCCTCTTTACCAGGCATGCCCAACCTGTATCCTTGGCACACAGCAAAGGACAACCAGTACTGTGGCCCTCCAAAATCTTTTCCCATCATGTTTTTCAGCATTTATATTTTTTGTGACTCCAGGTATAGTTCCAATTCTGAAGTTCCAAAGTGATACTGTGAATATTTACAGAATGCCACTTTATATTTCTGTGTAATATACGTGGATGCCATCACGGTAGTAAATTCTGACCTTCAAATAAGCATAAATATATCACAGTCACTAACGTGAATTAGGTTAATACTGTGCCAGTCACCTGGTCAGTTGAATGTCATTGTGTTGAATTCAAAGTGATTCAAAGCTATTCAAATCCACTTAAGAGTGCATCAGTGATTAGATGCTTTTGGCAACTTGGCAAGTAAAATACAGCAATTGCCAATAATATTTTTGAAAATCAACTCAGTTCTAGATCCTGTGGGCTGATTACTGCAAAATTTACTTGAGAATTTACTAAGAATTGTGGACACTGCCACACAACCAGACATTGACAGATCATTTTTACAAAAAACACAGTCAAATCTCCAACTACTTTTATATTGTTTTCATTTCTGCAAACTATACAATAAAATATTTTTTAAAAAATTATTTTTATGCACATATACTATATTGTATACTTTATGTACCTTCAAAGGCAATTCCTCTTTACTTGATGAAACTCAGGTTTGAACATCTCCTGTTCAGATCCTTCAGACAGTCTAATTTCCATGCATGATTTGGGTTTTAGCTTAAATGTCACTTGAAAAGAGAACTGCATCTTTACTAGACATCCTCACTTGCAGATTTCTAAGAATGTGTGTATGTTGTGTGCGTGTTACAGGATTGTTTTCAAGCTTCTTACAATTCACCACTAGAATTAGGGACTAATTCAATCCCCATGAATTACTTCAGCTTTGTACTTCTGGTTATCTCCACCTCTTAAAAGCAAACAAAAATAAAACAACAACATATGCATTTTGTTTAAATTTATGCACATTTGTAGTATTTCCTTTCCCCATGTTTTTTTCCAGATCATCCCTAAACACAGAAATAGCAGTAAACTGTAAACCATAATACGGTGGCAGTACATTCAAAATTAAGACCATATTGTGGCCCCTTCATTCAGCTGGTCTTAGCAACTCCTCCATGCTGACAGAGGTTCAGGTGGAGAGTGAAAAGAGGGAATGTGGCCCTTCTTTACCCAGCTGAATTTTGATCACTCATGTTTTCCATTTGTACAGATACCCTCCTAAAGAGCAAGTAGAGGTTATTTGGGACATCATTCATCTGATAAAGTATTAGGCTCTCAATCAAACATATGTCCTGTAATTGTACTCCAAATAAATTTTAATCTGTGCTGATTTTAACTAATTCTTTAAAATGTCCAAAATTAATTTGTATGAGAATAATTAGTTCATATTTGATAACTGTATTGCAATGGAGAAATATGAGCATATTTCATATCCATGTGCTCTCTGGTAACTGAAATTTCTGGGAAGCAACTGGGTTTCTATACATTTCTCTCAATAAATCAATAGATTTATTTCTGTTGTTTTATATCTCCCACTCTCTGCCTTCTTGACTTTTTAATATTTTCATTGTTAGTTCAGAAAACTCTTAGTATACTCAATCTAGATGACATTCAGCTGACCCTACTCTGAAATTATATCACATTTCTCCTAGACGGATGTTACAGAGGAATCTTGAGAGCACTGACATGTGCAGAGACTATCTTTGGTAATTCAGGTCTCTAAGTATGGCAAAATTAGACTATTGTATGTTGGTTACAGACATATACCAGATAGAACCTAAGTGATGTGTGTAACCCCATGGGCTAGGGATGATGCACATCTGGAAATGAATTTGAATTAATTGTAAGGCCTCTGAAGTATATAAAAAGCATAAATGAATATATTCATGTAATTGGCAATTATAAAAGATGATAGCTGTAGAGGTAATTATAGTTTTAAATAGGTCTTTCTAGCATTTAAGACATTTTTGAGAATGTTGATTCTATGAAATTGTTTCAAATCCAATTATAGTTCAGGATACTTAATCCAAGAATACATTTTAGCAAATTCTGATTGTAAAGAAGTAATACAGCCAGGTGTGGTGGTATATACATTTGTGATCTAAGCACTTGGGATGCTGAGGCAGGAGGATTAATGCAAGTTAGTGACCAGCTTGGTCTGCACAGCAAGTTCCAATTCAGTCTGGGGTACACAGGGATTCTCTGTCTCAAAGGAATAGATACATAAAAGTATTCTCCTCTCTTTTGCTCATAGTCTTTTTTTACTAATAACTCAGGGAAAATATACCTAAAGTTCTCTTCTTATCTTGGTTTTATCATTTGATTACTAAATTTACTAAGCTATCTTATATTCATAACAGTGGAAAAGTACAGGAAATAAAATATGAAAAACATTGTCAGTCTAACTACCTTATCACTGCTTTATAAACTATTTATATTGCTTCTTAAAATAGAAATAAGGCTGATAAAAGAAATAGAGCTGTCAAATATTGAAAACCCATTTGGCAAACCTGAACTTAGGTCAAGGTTTGTGACAGCATTCAAACTTCATAAACCATATGTAACTTTGCTTAGTCCTTGCCTTAGCCCAACTGGCACTTTTGAATAGGTATATTTTTATTTCATTTTAAAACATTAAGTTAATATTTCAGTGTTATTTACTTTCTTGTTGCCCATTATGTTTATACTCTCATGGCATTTGGAATATAAATGCTTTAGCAAAAAAAGAAAAATTTCATCAGGTTACATGGTCAAAGGAAATTCGAGTGTTCCTTTAGGCAATCTCATTCTGAATTAAATTTACGCACAATATGACAGTATACAACTAGCTGGAAGATACATCCAGATATTTCAAAGAGATTTTCAGAAAGGGAAAAAACAAAGCAATATTCAGGAGTTTAAAGGGAGATGTTATTGATGTTGTAGTTTATAATATTTCCCCATTTACCTACAAACACGATATCAAACAATGAAAGTGTACAGTAGCACTTGGTCATGGTGGGTAGGGGAGTACTAAGGGTCATGGAAGTAAATGGATTATTCGGCAATTTTCCATTTAAATACAATCATGTGTCCTCTTTCCGTTTCAATATTTTAAAGTCCTTACACTAGTAGAGTGGCCATAAAGTCATTTGAGTGCCACCTTGTACTTTTATATGCCTGGACTCTCAGATTATTTGTATGCCCAAGATGTCAACAGAAAGTAGCTGACTTCATTCACGATGCATGTGCAGGCAACTACTGCAGTGGATAGTTCTCTTCTCCTTTGTTGTTATTGTTATTAGGTGCCATCTGATTGGGTCCCATTCATAGTGACCCTCATGGGGTTTTCAATTGCTATTTTGGGACTGTTTTCAGGAGTGGACTGCCACATCCTCCTCCTATTTTTGCAGTGCTGGGGATCCAACCTGGGTCCTCAGAAAGTGCAGAGCAGTGGGGTAACAACTGGGCTAAATCCCAGCCCCATCAACCATGGCAAAGATATCAGTGTGTTGAAAACAGGACTTAATCATTATGAGACTGAGATTAATCCTTTGTAAAATAAGACTGACCATTTCATTTCCTATACCACGTGTATGCCTGTAGTTTAATTATATCCTTCATAATTTTCACTATTGAAAGCCCAATGCATTCCCCACAATTTCTTCAGATATCCCAGGTTGGCTCATGGCTCTACCACAAATTTTATGATCTTCTTTATTTCTTCGTTTCCTTTAACAACTCCTGTCTCCATGTTTTACATGATTTCAGGTATGGATTTCAGCATCTTTTTCTTTCTATCTCCTCTCTCTCTTTCTCCCATTGTCTTTCATACTATTTCTGCTTTAATATTTATTTCTATTTTATGTCTAGTCTTTGTCTTCTTCTTTCTCTAGCTCTAATCCTACCCCTACCTACCTTTCTTTCCTAAAAAGGGCCCATAAATGTAATAGATATTTTATAAACATATTCTAATAATATTAAAATGACACAGGCTCCAAGTTATGATAGTTTGACTTATAAATTTTCAAATTTATGAAGGTGAAAAAATGATATACACTCACAAGAAACTGTTTTTCATATTTTCAATTTAGATTTTTTTAGATTAGTAATATTTCATATACAGGAGGTAGATATGGAAGTCCATACCAGAACAATTCTGAGATAATCAGCCACTGAAAACCCCCTGAGGATTGCTACGGGTTGAACATGACTCAACGGCACCTACCAACCATAACAATATATCATATGATGTTGGCCACTGGTGACAAGGCACAGTGCCCAGTCTGTGGCTCTATCATAAAGATGATGAACCTTGGATAATGTACAGTTTACTATGTTATCAAGCTATGAAGTTTGGTAGGTTAGGTATGCAAAATATTTTTTGATATACAGTATTTTCAACTTGCAATAGGTTTATCTGGATGAAACCCAATTGTAAGTTGTTGAGTATTTATATTTTGTAACGTGATAAATCTGAGAATGCACCTTGTAAATCTCCAAATTTCGGGAATACACCTGATTACAGGTCCTAGCTTTGGAAATCTTTGCTGTGTCTATTCTCAGCTTTACGCTGACTGCTCCTAGTGCACGTAGCCACTGCTGAAGCAATCCTAAAAAAATCAGCTATTGAAAACCCTAGGAGGCCTAGGAGGGTTGCTATGAGTCAGACCCGACTCAATGGCACCTACCAAATATGTGTGTGTGTGTGTGTGTGTGTGTGTGTAGCATTTAATGGGGTTAGCCAAGTTTACTAAGGCAGGCCCATTACTGGAAGGCATGAGGCTTCCTTGGATAGTCAATTTTTTCTGACTGACTCATGCCATAGTATTTTCAGTTGCATTATATGGTGGTGAAAGCTGGATATTGGATAAGGCAGACAGGAAAAAAATTGATGCTTTTGAATTATGGTGCTGGAGACAAACACTGAATATACCATGGACTGCAAAAAGAACCAACAGATCTGTCCTAGAAGAAATGCAACCAGAGTGCTCCTTGGAAGCAAGGATGGCTAGACTGCATATTATGCATTTTGGACATGTAGTCAGGAGGGACCAGTCCTTGGAGAAGAATATCATGTTTGGGAGAGTGGCAGGTCAATGAAAAAAAACGAAAATCCTCAATTACATGAATTGACACATTATCTGCAACATGGGCTTAAAGAAAAAAAGATCATGTGCCTGTCACAGAATTGGTGAGTGTTTTGTTCTGTTGTGTACAGAGTCTTTATGAATCAAGCCCAACTCAACGGCACCTAACAACAACATATCACATCATATCTCATGGAATAGTGTATAAAACCATTTTAGAAAACATGGTAGATGGTAAAAATGCACTTCTGAGGTATCTGTGTGTGAGTGTGCATACATGTGCTGTCTCTGTATCAATGTACATCTACTATACCTATTGTCAACTCTGAGCACCTAATTTAAAAATAAATTTGCATTTAAAATTCTATACATCTTATTATTTAACAATCACTTCCTGCAGCCTTAAATATGCCTTTTAAACATTATAATTATTTCAGAAGGAAAAACTTATATTGAAATGCAATATTGTCAGTCCTTAGCACCACAAAAGAATAAATAAAAATAGGACAAAATATATTAAAATAATATATAAAAGACTAATAATAAAGGAAGTTTTCCACATGAAGAAAGTGATTAAAAAGCCAAAAACTTCTAAAGTTAGAAATAGGACAATTTATATTAATAAATAAAAGCAAACTTATGTTTATTTATATATAAAAATCTTAAAATCTTTACTAATACCTTATATTCTCTAATCTGCACCCTTTCAACAGTATCAGAGGGTTAAAAAATCAGATGCATGAGGATTAGAAGCACATGCCATTTAGAAACCCATGCGATTAGATTTGCGGCTGAAACTCTCATTATTGCTCTTGACTGTGGATCCCATCCATTTCAGATTCTAGTCATCCTATTTTTTAGTCCTCTACAACTGTTGAAATGGTGCAGATTAGATTAGAGAATATACCGTCTATTGGAAATGGACAAAATAATTTAAAAACTGCTCACAGAACATGACATATATATGAAAGAATTTTTACTACAATGCTCATTAAAGAAATAAAATTGGTACTATTTCAATCAATCAGGTCAACAGCAACCATGCAGCTATAGATTAAAAATATGTGTTGAAAACACGCCAATGAAATTAATTGAAGATATCTGTGGGAATTATAAAAGCACACCTGGAGCTACCACTGTATATTTCCGTATTTTTCAGAATGATATATGTAAAATATTCTAAATTGTGTTCATCATAAAAAATATGGAAATAAAACCCAGAATGCCAATCAACAGGACTTTGTTAAAATAAATTATGATGTGTGTTGATACACAAGGTGTAATTAAAAAATACACTAAATGATTAAATTTAAAAAATGATGACAGTAAAATATATATTGCCATTAATCCCCATCAAAATGTTCCCCCAGCTTCAAAGGCACTGATCTCATCATTCTTGCCACTTTCTGAAGCAGTTCTGGAAGTCCTCTTTCGTGAGTGTCTTCAGTTTTATACTCCATCATGACAATGCACTGTGTCGCACATTGCTTCTGGTGTGTCGATCTTTGTCAAATTAAAAACATCATGGAACCTCATCCACCTTATTCAGTAGGTCTGACACTTTATGACTTCTCTTTCTTCCTCAAAGTCAAAATGACAATAAAAGGGAAACATTCTGAATCCATTTAGGACATTGAGGCAACCGTGACAGGTGATGTGGAGATAATCACGAAAGAGGACTTCCACAACTGCTTCACAAAGTGGCAATAATGATGGGATAAGTGTATTTGAAGCCTCGGGTGATGTTTTTAGGGGTATTGATGGCAATGTGTCTTTTGATGTGATAATATCATTAATGTAAACATGCACTGAATTTTATCACATCTCATATATTGGAATTTCGTAAAACTTTAAAAGTTTAGAGTAACTCTGTGAAGAGTAATTTGGTAACATCCCCTAGAGATATTGTGAGTGGGAAAAGGAAGGTAACTATCCTACTTTTCTATTGCCACCATGACAAATCACCATAAACTTAGTGACTTGAAACAGCACAAATTTATTATATCTGGTGGTTTGGCTGGATTTTTTGCACAGTCTCACAAAATATGACATGGCCATGTTTTTAGAGAATCTTGGGGGGAATAGGATTGTTATGTTTTTTCAAGTTCTAAGTTCTCTCTGGACTTGCTGGTCAGCCCTAGCTTCTAAAGGCCATTGCATTTCCGGGTTTGTGGTCACCTTCCTCTGTCTCTAAAGACTCTAACCACAAGTGACATTCTCTAGGTCCTTGTCTCAAATGCAGTCTTCTGCCATTCTTTTCTATAGCTTCCCCATGAGCCTTCTGTCTTTTTCTTCTATGTTTAGGTCCTCATGCATTGCAGTAAGCCTAACCAGAGAGTCCAGGACATTAAAAGACACATTGCCATCCAGTATTGTTGGAGTCCATGCTGCCGTAGGGGACAGAACCATCTGCACATCCCCATTCCTGAAACCTTACAAATATTCCACCCCAGCCTGACAAATCCATTTGGACCCAGCTGTGCAAGTGTGACCCCATCATCCACACCCAGACAGAGCCCTGCAGTACAGGGGACAGGTCTCCAGCAGAGTGGGGAGCAGCTGCATTCAAGCTCTAAGGACCTGCGGCCACTGCTGCCACCATCTGTGCTCGCCTCTACGGAATCCAATGGACTGGCTCCTGCTGGGCCCCTCTGCTAGTGGACGGGGGGAGCTGCCTGTCCCTGAAAGGCCAGAGGATGCATTCACTGTATCCACACCTGGCATTGTCCCAGCAACTGCCACAGGCCACCACTCTCAGCAGAGTTCACCTAAGCTAGGACTGGGGACCAATCCCTTGCATGCAATAACCCCCTCACCCCACTGCCATTGCCAGAGTTCCCCAGTGACAACAAAGATGGTCCCCAAGAGAGCAGAGGATATGTCCCCCGCAGTCCATACCAGCTGCTTCAGGAGGCCTGGGCTTGATCAGTGGTCAGCACTTGCCCTGTGTGAACCTCCACATTCACTGCAAAGCTACACTACTGTGTTCACAAACACTTGTAGTCTAAGGTATGGAGACTCACAGACAATGGCTGATTATGATTACACATGGAGAGCTCACAGAGACTTCTCTGTACCATGCAGAACCAAAGCCAAAGTACCCTACCCAATTGACACTCTACAACTGTTCACAGGAAAAAAGGTTTTCCTCATGGCAGCTATTCTGTAAAGTTAGAAGTGACTATTACACTACACCCACAGACATCCACATAGAGGCACGGGAACTATGAAAAAGACAAGTAACATTAGGCTGCCAAAGGAAAACAAGAATTCCCTAGCAACAGACCCCAAAGAAAAGGAAATTGATGAGATGCCCAGAAAAAAATTCAAAATAATGAGTGTAAGAAAACCCAGTAAGATATAAGACCATACATACAGATAATTTTTAAAGACAAGTAAAACAATTCATGATATGAATGAGAAATTTACCAAAGAGGTAAATATCATAAAAGAGCCAAGCAGAAATGTAGAGGCAGAAGAAATCAATATGGTAAATGAAAAATAGAGTAAGAGTCCCAAACAACAGTCTACATCAAGTACAGAAAAAGAATTTCTGAATTTAAAAATAAATCTTTTGAAGTAATCCAGTCTGATAAAAAGAAAGACAAGAAAAAAATCCAAGAGAATGGGAGAGAGCCTCTGAGAATTATGGGAACAAATATTGTCATTATGGATGTTCATAAGGAAGAAAAGAAAGGAAAAAGCATACAAATCTTCTTTAATAAAACAATAGCTGATAGAAAGACAATGACGTCCAGGTCCAGGAGGCTTAAAACTCCTAATAGATTTAACCAACAAAATAAAGTAAAAAAAAAATCCTCTTTTAGACCTATTATAGTCAAACTGTCCAGGAGAAAGAAAAAATTCTAAAATGGGCAAGAAAAAACAGGTCAAGTCTCATTACACTAAGTGTCGATTTCTAAGTAGAAATATAACAGGCCAGGAAATGAAAGGGAGCCAACTACAAATCCTATTGTGAGCAAAGCTACCCTTCGGAAATGAAGAAATAAAGATTTTATAAGGCAAACAAAAACTGAGGATTTTATCATCACCACACTAGCCTAAGAAAATATGTTTAAAGGAGTCTTACAACTAGAAGCAAAAGGAAGACAGTTACCAACATTAAAACAGGTAAAAGTGTGAATTTCATTAGAAGAGCAAATACATAAGAAAGAGAGAACAATAAACTTTATCAATACAACTATAGTTGAACCCAAAGAAACAACAGCAGACAGAGAAAGGAAGAGAGAATATTCAAATTTAAAACCATGGAAATGGGTTAAATTTTCAAATTAAAAGATGTGGAATTTCTGGATGGATTATTTAAAAAGACTCAACCATATTTTACCTGCAAGAAATTTATTTAACTGGTAAAGAAAAAACACACACAAAATGAAAGCAAAGTGACAGAGAAACATATTCCTTGCATGTGGAAACTAAAAGCAAACAAGTGGAACAGCTGCAATGACATCAGATAAATTAGACTTTATTCCAAAAATTGCATAAAAAAGAGATAAAAAAGTTCCTGCATAATGATAAAAGGAATAATTAAACTAGAGCAAACACAGTTATAAATGTCTACGTACCCAAAGGTGGACCATACAATTATATGGCAATTACATTTCAAGGGAGAAATGGATTCTAATAAAGTAATAATGAAAGTTTTCAACTCCCACTTTTCACCAATGGGCATCTCATTCAGACAGAAAAAAAAAAACCCTAGAGTTAAACTATGCCATTGGGAGAAGGACTGGGCAGCCCACCCCCAAGAAATAATCTGCCAATGAAAACCCTATGAATAGCAGAGAAGCACTGACAATAGTGTTTTACCTGTTATATGTAGGGTCCATAGGAGTTGGACACTTATTCGATGACATCTAACAATAACAACAACTTACTATAAACCAACTGTTATTTTGAAAAGAAACATAAAATGACAAACTTTTACCTAAGCTAACCAAGAAAAAAAGAAAGAAAATCCAAATAAATGAAATCAGAGATGAAAAAGGAAATAGTACACTGATATCACAGAAATACAAATTCTCATTAGGGACTATTATGTACAAATGCATACAAAAAACATAGAAATCCTAAAAGAAATGAACTAATTTCTGGAAATGTTAGGTGCCATTGAGTACTGGTCGACTGATAGCGACTCTGGGTACAACACAATAAAACACTCCCAACACGGTGCCATGCCTGCCACTGTGTCAGTCCTTTTCTGCTATGCATAGGGTTTTCAATGGCTGATTGCTTGGGGATTATATTGGGAGTGGGATGCCAGGTCCTTCTTCTGTTTATGTAGTGCTGGGGATAGAACTCAGGGCCTCAGACAGTACAGAGCAGCACTCTACCAACTGAGCTACATATAACTTATAAAATTGAACTGTGAAAACACAAAAAACCTAAACTGACCAATAATGAATTACAAGGCAGACTCAAGTTTTTGTTTTTTAACTCTACCAACAAAGACATGCCTGCAATCATAGCACTGTAGCATCCAATCCCATCAGATCTCGAAAGCTAAGCAGGGTCAGACCTGGTTAGTACTTGGATGGGAGACTGCCTGGGAACACCAGGTGCTGTAGGCTTGGGAGAAGGACCCAGCAACCCACTCCCAAAAATCAATCTGCCATTGCAAACGCTATGGAGAGCAAAGAATCACTGACAAAGTGTTTCTCCTGTTGTACATAGGGTCACTATGAGTCAGATACCGACTGGATGGTACCTAACAACAACAATAAGAAAGACAAGCCAAAAACCTGATAAGTTTATTTCTGAATTCTAGAAAATGTTTTAAAAAGAACACTCCAGTCACAATTGCTGGCATCAACAAAATGAACAACAAATGCTGGCTAGGATGCAGGAGAAAAAGAAACCCATATGTACTACTGGTGGGATTGCAAATTACTAAAGCTATCATGGAAATGAGTAAGGAAGTTCCTCAGAAAACTGCAACTAGAACTACTATATGACCCAACTATATTACCCCTGGGCATATGCCTAAAGGAATGTAAGTCAATATACCACAGACACATTTGTACTTCCATAATCATTGCAGCACTGTTCACAATAGCCAAGATATGGAATTTTCCATCAACACATAAATGAATTAAAAAATGTGGTGGAATTTCATTCAGCCATACAGAATAAAATTAAATCATTTAAAGGAAAATGGATAGAACTGAAGACTGTAATTTTAAGCAAAATATGTCAGACTCAGCAATCCAAATACCACATTTTCTCTCTCATATGTGGGAACTACATTTATTTTAAAAATTGGGGGTGGAAGCAATATGGGGGGTAATGGGGGAAAGAATAAGAGCAAAGTACATGATATAATTGTTTGGAGATGCCATAATGAAACAGTATATTATACACTAATTTAAAATATAAAAATATAAAGATCTTATACCAATTCTTCTGAAACTATTCCAAAAAATGAAAAGGACAGAACTCTGCCAAACTCTTTCTGTGAGATCAGTGTCATCCTGACACTGAGCTAGACAAAGACACAACAAAAAGAGAAATTTTAGACCAATATTTCTGATGACCATAGATTCTGCAAAAATTATCAAAACACCAGCAAATTGAATCCACACCACATCAACAAGATGATATACCATGATCAAATGGATTTTATTCCAGTGATGTAAGAATGGTTCAACATATGGAAATCAATAAATGTCCATCAACAGATTGAAGGGAAGAAATTGTATAATCATCACAATAGACAAACCAAAAAGTACATAAATCAATATTGCTCAATGGTCAAAAATTCTGAGCAGATAGTTATAGAAGGAACTATAGGTGTTAGGTATTAAGGAATATACCTCAATGCCGTAAAATCTATGTATGATAAACCCACAGAGGATATCATCCTAAGTGGGAAAAATGGAAAATGTTTCCTCTAAGATCTGGAAAGAATGAGAATGTCTACTTTCACCACTCCTGTTGGATCCACCTTGATGGCACCTAACCATAAACAGAATTTAGCATAGTACTAGAAATCTTAACTGGAGCAATTAGAAAAGGGAAATAAATAAGGATATCCAAATACAAAATGAGGAATTCAAGTTATCTGTGTTTATAGATGACATATCTTATTATGAAAAAATCCTAGACTCTGCCAAAAAAATTTGGAACTAACAAATGCAGTAAAGTTAAAGTATACAAAATAAACATACACAAAATTGTATCAGTTTTATATGCTATTAACTCATTGAAATGGGGCTGGGGTTTAGCTCAATAGGTAGAGTGCTGCTCTGTTCACTGTGAGGTCCTGCGTTTGTTCCCCAGCACTGCAAAAATGACAGAAAGACCTGGCAACCCTCCCGCAAAACAATCCAGAAAAATATAAGCCATCAAAAACTCTCTGAGGGTGGCTATGAGTCAGACTTGACTCGATGGAACCTAACAATAAACAACAACACACTGAAGAAGAAACATAAATAGCGTTTGCATGCACAACACATACACACACAAAACCTAGGAATAAATTTAATTAAGGTTATGAATGAGGTCCACAATAAAAAATATAAAGCACTAATGAAATAGATAACAGAAAAAAACACAGAGCGAGAAAGAAACACATCCTGTGCTCATGGATTAGAAGAAGTACTATTATTAAATGTCCATACTGTCTAAAGCAGTTTACAGATTTGATGCAATTCTCACCTAAATAACAATGCTATTCTTCATAAGAACTAGAAAAACAATCCTAAAATTTTTATGGAACCATAAAAAAAATGGTCAAAGCAATGTTGAACAACAATAACAGCAAAAAAAAAGAAAGAAAGAAAGAAAAAAGGCAAAGCACGAGGCATTACACTACCCAATTTCAAAACATACTACAATACTACAAATCAAAAGAGCACTTAGCGGAATTTGGATGCAGAACGTCCTCCAAAGCTCCATGTCTGAAAGGATTAGTCCCCAGGGTGGTACTATTGGGAAGTACTGGAATTTTTAGGAGGTGAGGACTAGGGAGAGTTCCTTAGGTCCTGAGGGGTGTTCCTTAAAGTGGGTAACCGGACAGCGGCCCTTTTCTTTTCCTCTCTTTTGCTTCCTGGCCATGAGTGGAGCAGTTTTCTCTTCCATGCACTGCCCACCATTACTGTCTCCTATCCCCATCAAGGCCCTAGGAATGTCAAACTCAGAGCCAAAATAAAACCTTTCTTTTAAAAGTTAATTATCTCAGACATTTGGCTCATGCATGGGAAATAACTAACAGTGTAGTTTTTGCATAAAAACAGACACAGGGAACAAGAAAACAGAGTGGAAATGCTGGAAGGAAGTCCATATATTTACAGACAATTGATCTCTGGCAAATGTGCTAAGAATATTGGAGAAAAGACAGTCTTCAATAAATAACGTTGAGCAAATTGGATGTCCACGTGCAGAAGAATGAAACTATACCCCTGTTTCTCTCTATATACAAAATCAACTCAAAATTTATCAAGGATTTAAAGTACTATCTGAAACAAAACTTACTAGAAGAAAACATAGGGGAACTACCTCAGACATTTTTATATGCAATTTTTTTTGGATAAGACCCCAAGTACAGGCAATAGGAGCTAAAGTATACAAATGGGATTATATAAAACTCAGAATCTTCCACATAGCAAGAAGCAATCAACAGAGGGAAGAGACAATCTACAGAACAGGAGAAAATAATTGCAAACTGTTCATCTGAAAAGGGCCTAATATCCAGCACATATAAAACTCAAATAGCTCAGAAAAAACAAATGATCCATTTAAAAATGCATAAGTGATTTCAGTAGATATTTCTCAAGTGAAGATATACAAATGGCCAAATGTATATGAAAATATGTTAGCATTATTAACAGGGAAATGCAAATCAAAACCATAACGAGATATCATCTCATCTCAGACAGAATGACTATTCTCAAAAAGATAAAAAAAAACAAACATTAGTGAGGATGTGGAGAAAGGGAAATTCTTATATACTGAAGGTAAATTAGTATAGCTATTATGTAGGATGGTATGGATGTTCTTCAAACAACTGAAAATGGAACTGCCGTTTGATCCAGCAATCCCACTACTTGATCCATATTCAGAGGAAATTTAATGACCATTTCAAAGAGATACTTGTACTTGCATGGGGCTTTTTTTGGAGCATTAATCATTAAAGCCGAATTATGGAATCAACCAATACGCCCATAAATCAGTGAAGATGAATTAACATTGAATATTAATCAGCCCTAAAAAGGATAGAATCCTGTCTTTTGTAGCATGATGGATAGAACTGGAGAATACTATGTTATGTGAAATAAACAAGGCACAGAAAGACAAATAATGAATATGGTTACTCATTTGCAGCAGCTTAAAAAAAGATCACACAGAAATAGAGAGTAGATCAGTGAATAATAGAGGCTAGGAAGAGGGGGGAAACAGAAAAGTAGAAGAAGATTGGATAACAGATACCAAAGTACAGTTAGATAGGAGTAATAGTTCTAGTGTTTAGTTCTAGTGTTTAATAACACAGTAGGGTGACTATACTTATAATAACCCTATATATGTCCGTGAATAGTCAGCAGAGAGGAGCCCAAACAAACCTGTAAACAAAGAAAAGAAATGAAAAGGAGAGCTGGTTGTAGCTCAGTTGCAGAGCACTTGTCTAGCATGTATGAGACCTTGAATCCAGTCCCTACTACTGCAAGAAATAAGACAAAATAATAGAGTCTGGTACCATGGCACATGGCTTTAATTCCAGTGACTCAGGAGGCTGAGAGAAGAGGATCATGAGTTCAGAGTCAGAGGCAGCCTATGTAGTTTTAACAAGATCCTGTCTTGTTACAAACAAATAAATAATGGACTAGGGATGCAGCCCAATAGCAGAGCACCTGCAAGTATATGTGAGGCCCTGGATTTAATTTCCACACACTGAAAAGAAAAGAAAAAACATAAATATAAAGTAGAGGGAAATGATAAATGAATTATATTGTATTTTACTGTATACATCATAAATAAGTACAGATAATATATATTAGTTTGAAAATCATAGTATAAGTTGGAAGACATGAAAATAATGTCTGAGCAAAGAGTGAAAGTCTAAAATAATGTGTTAGATGGGGACATCAAATGGTTTCTGAAAGTTAAAGCGATGTAAATATAGATGGAGATATTAAAATTATTTTATTATTCAAAATAAAGTAATGGGATAATAATGGGGTGTACACGAACAGTTGACAATCATATGTATGCATGAAAATATCATAATGACATCCATTGTGTACATTAAGTGAAAAAATCCTAATAAAGATCATAAAAAATCTAATTGATTAAAAAGAAAAATAATCACAAGAAAGAAGAAATGGAAAAAAAAGACATTTACTTAGTCTAAAGCAACTTTTCCCATTGTGAATTTCTGCCTGAGTCCTTTGCACACTTTTCCCTGCTGCCCTGCATTGTAGCAATGAGGCTGACCTAGCATGATCCACTATAGAGACCTGAGCCCAGACACTTCCAGCTGGGTTCTTCCAATAGGAGGTGTTTGCAGAAGATTGGCGTGGGAGAGGTAGAGGCTTCCTGCTATGCCCAGTGTCTGGTGACCTGTCTGTCTACTTCCACCACTGACAAATGCACTTTCTCGCACACTGTCTTCATCCTGACAGTTGTATTATTGAAGACTCCAGGGATATCTGGTGATATATCAAGGCATCCACCAGAGAACACAGAGGGAGTGTTGATTTAATATTTTCATTTCCATTGTCATATAAAATATACTGGAATTTCAAGGCTGAAGATAAAATCTATCTGAAGATAAAAGAGTGCAAGACTAGCATGGTATCCAATCTCTATATAAGTACAAGTATTTGCCCTTGTATTTGTGAATTTTTTGGTAACAAATACAGTAGGTTTTCCATGGGTTACAAAGAAAGAACAAAACTGGAAAATACATGAATATTCTTTTATATCCTGTGAAAGCCCACTGATATAATGGCAAATTAAATTCTCCAGTGAAAATAACAGAAGAGAAACAACAATAACAGGGACAAAACACAGACCCAGTTGCTTTCTTGAATGCAAAGCTTAAGAACAGAAATCACAGTTTTAATTTTCAAAAATTGTAGATTTCTTTAAATATTTTAAGAACTCAGTATTTCTATTGCAATTTTCCAAAAGACTATAGGAGCAGATTTTTAATAATGAATGAAACTGTTTTAGTACTTCAGTGTACCTATTCTATAATGTTTTGTCCACCTTTTACAAAAAAAAAATAAGAAGCTATGCCCTACTACCTGCAATGTTTCATTATACTATATCCTATCTCTTACCGACGTCTTATACAACCAAGCAAACAAATATGAGGTAGAATTGCTGATATGAGGAAGATGAAATTGCAGTAACTTATATGGGGCACATACTGGCTTTAGAGTTTAACTCAGTGAACCTATAACACATAACATTTTATCAATAACATTGTGTATTTCATTATATACATACACATGTATATTAGGAATATGAAATATTCATGTTAAATTGCATCTGAATGTGTCTACATGTATTTTAGGAGTATATGTTAAACAGTCAAAGACACATGGCATAAATTAAAAAAAAATTTGTTATTATAGATTTAACATTTACATAAACGAGTTCTTTATTATTTTCATTTTCACAGAATACATGATAAGTATATGAAAGAAATAAGAACATTATGGTTGTTGTTGTTGTTGTTAGGTGCCATCCAGTTGGTATCTGACTCATAGTGACCCTCATAGGGTTTTCAATGGCTGACTGTTTCGGGATTGCCTTGGGAGTGGGTTGCCAGGCCCTTCTCCCATTTTTGTGGTGCTGGGAATTGAACTTGGGACCTCAGAGACTGCAGCACAGCGCTCTACCAACTGAGCTAAACCCCAGCCCTAAGAACATTATAGAAGGTAACTATTCCTCTCACCCATCATCCAGGCCAAAAACTGAAAGACTATCTTGACCTAGAAGCCATGGATATAGCCATCCCAATTTCACCTTTCCTTAGTCCCTTCTCAAATAATTCAGCACAAGGTAACCACCAGACCTGAGAACTCTCACGGCTGTGCAATAGCCATTTAAAAAACCAGGTACCCTCCCCTTCCTCGTCACCCATTCCCTCCCACTACAGGGGAGAGCTGAGGTCTATCTCAGTTGGTAGAGTGATGTTCTGCATTGTCTGAGGACCCTGGTTCTAACCCCTGCACCGCAAAAATGGCAGAAGGACCTGGCAATCCACTCCCAAAATAATCCCGAAACAACCATTGAACCCCTATGAGGGTCGCTATAAGTAGGACCCAACTTAACGGCACCTAATAACAACAGTGGGAGAAGGACCTGGCAATCCACTCCCAAGGCAATCCCGAAACTGTCAGCCATTGAAAACCCTATGAGGGTCGCTATGAGTTGGATACCAACTCAACAACACCTAACAACAACAACAATAACAACAGAGGGAAGGTGAGGAGGAACAACATGGAGGGATAATGAGGGAAAGAAAAAATATAAATTGCAGGATGCAATCCTATAAAAATACAAAAATAATCAGAGTATAACCCAATGTTGCATATGACTGTCATTACACACTAATTAAAATTCTTACTATTTTTCTTTGCTTATTTTGAGCTGTAAAATGCTTAAGGAGATGGAAGTGTAAGCAATACTGATTTGATAGTTGCATAAGGGATATATCAACTGACTTATTACTCTGTACCCTACCAACATGTATAAATAAAATACCAAAAAATAAAAAGAACAAAAGAAAAACAGTTCTGTCCATGAGGACTTTTGCCAGTCCCCAAAGTCTTGCCATCTCCCCTGAATATTCCACTTTTGCCTGATAGATAGAGGAAGCGAAAGTGCAAGAACCACAGGAGAGTAGGTTTATGGGCCAAAACAGGTCATGTTACATATACTTATAGACGTGTATCAAGGGCCAGATGCAGTGGTGCACTCCTGAAATCCTCCCACTCTGGGCTGAGGCAGGAGAATTGCAAATTGGAGGCCAGCTGGGCTCTGTCTCAACACACACACACACACACACACACACACACACACACACGCGCGCACACACCTATAGAAAAAAACAAAACTAACAGAAAAGGATATCAAGGAACCGTGAGTGTTACAGGCTAGACCACATAGGAGAAAAAGGGAAAATAGCGTCAGACACTATTTGCCATTACATTTCTAGTTCCTGCTCCTTCTATGTGGAATTGCATGCTAATCATTGCCTTGTAGTACTTTATAGTTTATACATACTACACTGTGTCCGACCTGACTCGACGGCACCTAATCACAATAACAAGAACAAAATCAGATGCTTTTAGAATGGCTTGGGGATTGGATTTGTGGTGGAGATCCCCCCAGCTCTGATTTTGTAGCCCTCTAAAACTGTAGAAGGGAGAAGGATGTGGCAATTCACTCCTGAGACAATTCTGAAACAATCAGCTATTGAAAATCCGATGATGGTCACAGTGAGTCAGACAGGACACAACTGGACGGCACTTAACAACAACAACAACAACAACAAAACTGTAGAAAGAGCAAGGATTAGATTTCAGAATACACGGTAGTTCTATTAACTTTATGTAATTTTAAAATCATTAACCGGCACATACAATTTTAAGATCATTCAATATCTCTGTTAAAATTTTAATAACAAGTGAAGGAAAGTGTTAGAAGTAAGAGTACATAATGTTTAAGGGGGAGACTGGTACAGGATGGTTTTGAGAGGTGTGGCTTTCCTGGAAGCCAAATGGGTACTTCAGGGTTCTCATGAGAAGAGGAACAAGAAGTGCCCAGTACTTGCAAAGAGTCGTATCTCTGTGTGACAAATGCACTGTAATATTGTGTGGCAAATGCACTGTAATACAACCTGAGGAAAAGAGGGAGCTCACCTCTGAACACCTGGTTTTACTTTGAGAGGGGAAGGATAGATCATTGAAGTGGGAGAAGAGACTAAATGGTTGTTGTTGTTGTTAGGTGCCGTCGAGTTGAGTCCTACTCACAGAGACCCTTATAGGGTTTTTCAATGGCTGATTGTTTCGGGATTGCCTCCAGAGTGGATTGCCACATCCTTCTCCCATTTTTGTGTTGCTGGGAATCAAACTCAGGACCTCAGAGACTACAGAGCAGTGCTCTACCAACTGAGCTAAATCCCAGCCCATACTAAATACTAGTTTTTCTTAAATACAAAATAGAGGGTATAGTAATAGGTATGAGGAGAGGTAGTAAGAAGCAGAAATGTATCAAGATGGCTTCCAACATCTTTAACCTCAGACATTAAAAGAATAATGTCATCACCGTGCTCAGCACGAGTTCAGGTGGGGTGATGGCGAAACAGGAATGAAGTGTGTCTCCCCAATGCTGCTAGTTGCTGATTGAATGACACCATGCTTACCCGTTTGTAAATATGTAACCTTAAAAGTTATTCTTTCCCAAAAGGACACTCCATGTTCTTTATAGTTAAGTGAACACAGTTAAAAAATAAGTCAAAAGCCCATAAATCAGGTGTAGTGGTGCATGCCTGTAATCTCAGCAATTTTGAGGAGGCAGTGGCAGGAGGATTGCAACTTGGAGGCCAGAGGCCAAAATAAGTCAAAAGCCCATAAATCAGGTGTAGTGGCGCATGCCTGTAATCTCAGCAATTTTGAGGAGGCAGTGGCAGGAGGATTGCAACTTGGAGGCCAGAGGCAGCCTGCACAACATTGCGAGACCCTGACGCAAAATTTAAAAAAAAAAATTTAAAGCCTGTTAAGTGCATCACAGATTTTAATCTTTTTTCTGTAAACTACTTAAGGTGGATTACTTTTCCAGAACTAGAAAGATAAATGCATTAGTTTGCAGATGTTTTGTTTTCTCACACTCTATTCTTGCGATTCTATATGTAAGTATAAATGATCAAATAACAAAGATGCTTCTATATAAATCTGTCTTTGTAACCTCATTCTGTTTATCAATTCAGATCATTACAGACTTTATTTCTCTCGTGCCGTCAGTCACACTTGGTTAGTTTAAATTTAACCTCATATATTCAGTGTAATGCCAAAGGACTACAAATGACACCTTTCTCTAATTTGAATAAGACACATTTTATTTCCTACTGTGTTTTAACAGTAGCTTCTCTCATGCCTTTAAATTCCTGGGATGTCGCATAATGGATTCTAATTCTGAAGCACTTCCTTGGGCTAAATTGCTCCACTTCTATCAAGACAGAAGACTCTTCTGGGTCACCAACTAATTATCCCTTCCTTTGTGTCCAGTCCCAAATGAGGCTTTGGAGCCTCTAAAAACTATTAATATAATTTTCAAAGACACATACATAATGAAAGGCATTTAAACACTGATATCAGGGAGAGAATTTCTATAATGAGAAAATCCCTCCATGTAATGATAGCATCAAAATTTACTCCCTGCTGTTTTTTATTATTAGCTAGAAGTGTCCTTTCTAAAAGAAAAAAAGATAAATTTTTAAAGATAAATAAAAATGGACTTTTTTTTACAAATGAGTAGGGCAGGCAATCATTTACATTACATTTCTGTTCCACTGTTTAAAAATTCTTATTAAAAATGGAAAATTTATATCATTTAAACATATATATCAGAATGAATTATACTTTGCTTTTGTTTTCAAAGGCTGAAATAAACCCTTTACTGATGAAATGAGTCCCCTAGGCTGGAAGGCATTCAAGGAATGACTGGGGAAGAGCTACCTCCTCAAAGCAAAGTCAACCTTAATGATGGAAATGGAGTAGAGCCCCTGGGACCTCCTTTTGCTGACATGGCATGACTCAAAATGAGAAGAAGCATAGTGGTTGCAACAATAGGCCCAAACATAAAAAAAATCGTGTGCATGGCACAGAGTTGGGTAGTGTTTTGTTCTGCTGTACACAGGGTCACTCTGAGTTAGACCTGACTCGACAGCTCCTAACAACAACAACTACAACAACATTTACAATGAATAGTAGGTAAGGAAATATCCTCATTTTTGTTTCACCAGAATCACATTCAGTACCGTATGACATCAATCTAAAATTTGTACACTTAAAGTCAATTGGGAAAGAGAATTCTGCAAAAGGTTAGTTTGGATATGAAGTATTTCACTTAAGTGAAGAAGTATCCAATTAGGCCTGTATCTCTTTGCTTGAAGAAAGATGTTGAAACACTGTTGCTTATATGCAAAATTTGGAGATCTGTAGCTATGGTATTTCATCTCAACAGATCTCACTTAGGTGTATTTCTTTTCATCCTTGCATATTTAAAACATATTAGAATCTATTTTCCTTATAACTCTCATGTTTCTGGCATCTCTAGATTAGTAAACTAAACTTGGACTGGATGCCATTACATGGGGTCCAAACTACTTTGGAAGCTGATTTTGAGCTAAGTAATAGTTAAGCATGTTGGTCAGTAAAGCCTCAGTTCTAAGAAATTCATTTCATAAACAATGACTCAACTTTCACATGTCATCAGTCAACAGAGTCAACTTAAGATTTTTTGGGTGGGTTTTTTGTTGTTATTGTTGTTGTTCTTAGGTGCCCTCAAGTCAGGTCTGACTCTTAGTGACCCTATGTACAAAAGAACAAGACACCACCCAACACTGTGACATGCACATAATCTTTTTATATTTGAGCCCATTGTTTTAGCCACTGTGTTTCTTCTCACTTTGAGTCACTGCCACATCAGAAAATGGAGATCCCAGGGCCTTTCCTCCATTCCCATAATTAAGATTGACTGCACTTTAAGGAAGTAACTCATCCCCAGTCATCTTTTGAATGCCTCCAGCCTGAGGAGTTCATTTCCAGCAGTATATTTGACAGTGTTTCTCTGCTACTCATAGGGTTTTCAATGGCTAATTGTTTCACTAGTGGGCTGCCAGGTCCTTATCCATAGTCTGTCTTAGTCTGGAAGCTCACCTGAAAACTGTCCACCCTGAGTGTCCCTGCTTATGTCTGAAATACTGGCATCATAGCTTTCAGCATCACAGCAACATGCAGGTCCCCACAGCTGAAAGACACATGAGGGCTATGGGTGCTGGCCACATTTTTATGTGAAGATCACATGAGTTCACTTCTTTCACCTTTTTTACTTTGAGTACTGCCTTAACCCTGAAGGGAAAATTGAAATTGAAGCAACTCATGCACAGCTACCTAGGTAGACATGGAATTAAAATGTAAAGCATTGACTTGATCAGTGCTTTCCAGCATGTGAGAAACTCAGCCTCCTTGGAATTTAAAGTGGCATGTATATTTTAGGCTTTGTTTGTCTAAAACAATTATATTTTAATTGCTTGTTTTATCAAAGCCTAATCTTTCCATTGAGGCCTGCATAGGTAACTTTTTTTTGTTTTTCTGTCCTGGGGGTTGAACCCAGGGCCTTGAGTTTCATGCTTTGCAAGTGCTGGACCACTGAGCTGCATTGTCAGCCCATTTTTTTACTTTTTGAGAGAGAGTCTCACTAAATTACATAGACTGCATCTGGTCTCAAACTTGCAATCCTTCTGCCTCTGCCTCTTGAGTCACTGGGCTTACTCTTTTTAATGAAAGGTTTATTTTGGAAAATCTTCAGCATAAATTATAGTCACTCACTAGAGCCAAAGCATCCTGTGACTTATAGGATAAAAATCTTGCTGAGGTTATATAACTTTTTTAGTACAACCTATATTGCCTGCAGCTGTAGCCCTGTGGCATCCGATCCCGTCAGATCTCGGAAGCTAAACAGGTTTGGGCCTGGTTAGTACCTGGATGGGAGACCGCCTGGGAACACCAGAAACTGTAGGCTTGGGAGAAGGACCTGGCAACCCCCTCCCAAAAATCAATCTGCCATTGAAAACCCTATGAACTGCAGAGAAGCACTGACAATAGTGTTTCCCCTGTTGTACAGTGGGTCGCTATGAGTCGGATACTGACTTGACGGTACCTAACAACAACAACAACAACATAAAAGCTAGTTTCATAATTTGATGTAAGCATCTGCAAACTGCCAATTTTAATATTCTTGGCCTGCTCACAAAAGTTCAGAAGCCCAAACCATATGACTCACTTGTATAAGACATTGTAATCAATCCACAAGCATTCACTAAAAATTTACTCCTCTCCTATTTTTTAAAGTCAAAATCCAGTCTCTTCCAAAATTAAATTTTCCTTCCAAGACTGTATCCTTCTAACCCATGCCTACCTTCTCCCTTTTCATTAGTCAGGGTTCTCTAAGAGAAACGGAAACAACAGGAAGTGTATGTGTGTGTACATGTATTTCTGTGTGTGTATAGCCACAGATTTGTGAGCCCATTCCTTAAAAATAAATCCCTTTATCTAGAGATTTAGTTAGATTTATAAAGAGATTTACTTTTAAAGAATTGGCTCACAAATCTCTAAACACAGTGATGTATTTTAAGGTACTTGCTCACATGATTGTGGAGGCTTAGCATGTTGAAAACCTGATGGGTTGGGCTAACAAGATGGAGCCTCAGGGAAGAGTCACATTGTAGCTCTGTAGTCCACTGGCAGGATGGCTCCTCATATGAGGGAGGTCTGTCTTTGTTTTTGTACCTTCGACTGTTTGATGAGGCCTGCACACAGTATGGCAGACCATTCTCTTTACTCAAAACCTGCTGACTTAAATCTTTTCACTAAAAAAAAAAAAAATTCTACATGGAAACATCCAAAATAATACTAGAGTCAATGTCTGGACACCATGGCCCAGACAAATGTCATATATAATTAACCATCACACCCCTGTACACACACTTATTAGACAGGGTCTTCCCTTCAGATATACATGTATGTGACGAAGATGTGAATGTGTGTTCTGTTCAAGTAGCTCTTTCCCAAGTGAAAGGACAGTGGCTGATTAGGTCAAGCTTGTGGCCTATCAGATGCACATTTCCACCTCTGAAAAGAGAGAAGGAACAAAGAGGTAGAGAGAAGCCAGCAGCATCAGATAAATCACTACTCCTCATTTGAATCAGTTGAATTCAAGGCCTTTTTCCCATCAATTTGTACCTTCAATTTGTATGTTGTTGTTGCTGTTAGGTGCCTTTGAGTTAGATCCAACTCATAGAAGCTCTATGTACAACAGAATAAAACATTCCCTGAAATGATGTCATGGCCAGCACTGTGTCAGTATTTTTCTGCTTTTCATAGGATAGTCAATGGCTGATTGTTACAGAAGTGAGTTGCCAGGTCGTTCTCCTATTTTTTTGGTGCTGGGGATTTAACCCATGGCCTCAGAGAGTACAGAGCAGCACTCTACCCATTAAGATAAACCATATAGAAATGACTTAACCCATTTGTGCAAGCATCCTCAAAATAAACTGATTTTTGCTAAATGTCCAACCTAAAATTCTCATAATTTAAGCCAAACATATTATAAAATATAAAAATATTAATATGTGACCACTGTAGGATATTGATTAGTATATTGATGTGGCTGTTTTAACAAGAGCCAAACTGACAATGGCATAAACAAAATCTAAGTTTATTTCCTTATCACATTAATCATACCAGTCATTCAGAAGAGAAGGAAAGGGCGATAACTCTTTTACTCCATATTCATGTGAGTTAATTTCTCTAATAACCCTGTGTGTCACATATACATCTGTATGTGTCCTATTAGTAATGTCTCTATGGAGAACTCTAACACTGTCCTTAAAATCATGAAGAATTTTTTATTATCTCAGTAGCTGACAAAATATTGTTTGACAGGTTTAAAACCTATTCATAAATTGTGAAACAAACAAAATCTTTAGGCAAGATTCAATTCTGGCTCCAGGTGTGATGTGAAGATTGGATAAATCTATCAACCATGTTGATGCTATCTTTTCTTATTTGTAAGATGATACCATTGATTTTGCCTATAATAAATCATGAAGATTAAGTCCAAATGCACTGGCCATTTCTCAATTCTCATTTTTCATGTGTCTTCAGAATTTCACTTTGTCTAGCAATTTCTTTTTACAGAAAAAATATTATACATAAATATCTAACTTCATGATCCCCCAAATCCCATTTTATTTCTTTAGCAATTCTTTATCAAATTCTTCCATAAATGGCTTCTTCTACTTTATATCAGTTTTTCCTTGAGTGTCATTTTTAGCCTTTTCCTCCCTACAAACATTTTTCCCCTAGATCTCTCATCTAACTTCATGATGTAAGTATTCCTTGGTGATTAGAAGAACTATACAGTCAACATCCCCAAATACCTGTCTTTATCTCCCTCTGGATATCACTAGACAATTCAACTTCTTCATGATTCTCATGCCACAAAATGTGACTTTTCTTCTGTAATAATGGCTGCAAAATGGGTGAAGAAATTTATACCACCATTCACCTAGTTGTCTGAGTGATAATATTCATTTGTTCATTATTCATCACACATATTTTGGACTGATATTTGGCTCTGTGGAAATTATAAACAAGATGAATGTTTCCAATTTTAACTGGTTTAAACTATAGATGGGAGAGGAGCAGAGAAAAAAATCAAGCAAAAATACATTAAATAATTATTTTCTTTGAACAAAGCACCAAGAATATAATAAACCCCACTACCTGGTGGAGAGCTACTATGGCAGGGTAAAAGGAGACTGTGTGTGCATCAAAGGCTTCCCAGGAAGTGGCACGTAGGCTGGGTACAGAAAATGATGCAAGAAGGCCAGCGAAAGCAAAGAAAACCAGACCTCTGCAAGGTCCCCTGAGCTGCCCTCTTCTTGTGTACCTTGGATCCATTCTGCATATGAAAGTGACAGTTTTACTTGCTAATACCCAAAGTCATCTGCTTCTCTCTATCCTGCTATTTTGCTGATGCACACAAATTCCTTGTTGTATCAATTGATGTCCTCATGGGAGGCTTACTTCCTTCCATGAATTCTCTCTCATTTTCCAAAGAGACCTTCTCCTAATGTAGATCACACCAGTGACTCCTCAATTAACATCTTTCATTGGATTGTAATTTGAGGATCGCTGGTGTCTCAAAAGTCAAACTGTTCTTCAAGGTTCTGGTTATTCCTGATTACTTCTGAAACCTAATCCTTCCCAAGTCCTCACCATTATTTCTTCACAAACTCAACTGAATGATTAAAATATCATTAATATTCACCATTTTCTTTTGCCTCCTTGATTTTTCCTGTGTTTTTCCCATGAGTTTCTGTTCGGTGTTATTTCTAGCTAGCTAATATTGCTCACAACACTTGATTGTGATATTTCATCCATTGTATATAAACATCTGCTAATTATTTACTTTTCTATTAGTTTGTAATTTCCTTGAGTCCTGGGAATTGTGTCTACTCAACATTATATGCCCATACCAGCACAGTAAATGAAATATTATATAAGTAATGCTTATTGTTTATTTTAAATTAAAAGGTGGCTTTACAGTTTTTAATTGAATTATTTTATTCATTTTTAAATGTTTTAAATTAAATTGAGATCTTTTGTTGAAGCCAAGGCCTTGCACATGTTAGGCAAGTACACCTCCAGACCTTGGTTTTTGAGCAGGGTCTCATTATGTAGCTCAGGTAGGCCTTGAACTCAGAAATCTTTGCCTGAAATTACAGGCAGTATCATCATGCCAGACCTAATTGCAGTCTTTTCTATTAATCTTCAAATCTCTAACACATAGTACATAGTTGTTTCTCTCTCTCTCTCTCTCTCTCTCTCTCTCTCTCTTTCTCTCTCTCTCAGTGTGTGTGTGTGTGTGTGTGTGTGTGTGTGTGTTTACATATGATTTTATTTTTTGGTTTGTGTTTTTTGGTACAGGATCTCACTTTGTAGCCTAGCCTGGCCTGGAACTTACCATGTAGCCTAGGCTGGCCTCAAACTTGTGATTCTCCTGCCTCAGCATCCTGAGTGCTGGGTTTACAGGCATATACCACTACTTCTGGTTTATTTGTAGGAATTTATATGTATTCACATTCATGTAAATTAATGATCATATGCATGTAATTAATCAAGTTAGAATAATTAAATATAATCTAGGAGAGTTATTTATGGAAGGAGGACACACAACATAATGTTATTTTCCTCTGGAACAGTACTATTCAAAGTATGGCCCGAGGACCAGCTTCACAGAAATTACCTGGAGCCTATTAGAATTGCACATTTTCAGGCCCTTTCAGACCTACAGGGGCTGGGGTTTAGCTCAGTTGGTAGAGTGATGCTCTACACTCACTGAGGCCCTGGGTTCAATCTCTAGCACTGCAAAAATGGGAGAAGGACATGGCAATCCACTCCCTCAGCTAATCCCAAAACAATCAGCCATTGAAAACACAGTGAGCAGCAGAGGAGCACAGACATAGCACTGGGCATGGCACAGTGTCAGGGAGTATTTCCTTCTGTTACACACAGGGTCGCTATGGGATGGGCCTGATGGGATGGCACTAAGAACAATTCACACCTACTGTAGCAGAATTTAGCTGGTGGGGGCCTAGTAATGTGTTTTAATAGTTGTATACATGATGAAGAATGTGTTAGATCACAAGTTACTGGAATCCATTCCCCAAAATACTGTTCTCCTAAGGGTGGAGACTTGTCATTTGCACTTCTAAGATGCTTTCAACGATAGTGCCACTTGTGGTCAGCCTTTCAGGAATCATCACTGTATAGGCCTTGATCCACAAGCAATGGCAGACCAATTCCAGCCAGTCATCTTTTTTAGTAAATACAGCCACACCTATTCTTTTTAATATAGTGCAGAGATGACCTCATGTTATAATGACTGAGTAGAAGAGTTAGTTGTGCCAGAAAGTGTATAGACCACAAGCTAAAAATATTTACTCTGTCTCTTTATAGAAAGTTTGCCAAGCTATGTTAAATAAAATCCATATTTTTAAATAATATTGTTCATTTTTATTTGAATTTCATAAATATAGATGAGCTGTTTTTAAAGGAGAAAGTAGTAAATCAATTAATGTAGTTGTAGTTTAATTAATTTCTCCCCTTATATTTCTGCCTCGGCATACACTGTTCTGAAACAATGGTCCATAGAATTTTAGAAGGTTAGGAAAACTCTTGAATACTGTAAGCCATGAAACCTCACTCTTTAAATGAGTAAAATCCACATTAATAACTAAACAACTTATCTCATAGTAAAGGTTCAGAAGTACTTTTTTACAGTTTATTGAAAGAACACTTAAAGTTAAATGATAGAAGCACACCAGAAAGTAATAAAATGTAAAACAATATTACAAAATGGCTCATTTAAATGAGTAACTATGGAATAGAACAGTTTAAATGATGTATATCTTCATATTCTTAACCAGCAAGAAATAAATCCAACATATATCACAAAAATCTAAAAATATATGCTCATTAATGATTCACATTCTAAGTACTAAAATATGAAATACACCCATTTGAACCATAGAAGCACATTAAGATGCTACCATTGATAAGGTATCATTTCTCTGCAACAAAATAAAAACACATTAATACCCTGTCTTTTCAAATGATACCATAGAGAGAATATTTCTTTAGTAAAAACACATTAAAGTTTACTAAACATGCTTCAATAAATAAATGTTTCAAGAAACAATAAATAACTATTTTATTTCATTTTGGGTTAAGTAGTTAACACACTTTCCAGAAAGGTCTTTTGTTTATCATTGAAATTGAAGTATGATTCTGATGAAGTAATATCATTAAAAATACAGTAGTTTCAGTACAAAATAACTCAACTGTTATTTTTTATACATGTATATGTAAATATATCTTATTAGGTTTAAAGTGAATGATTAGTTTAGAAAATTTTCTGGTGTTAAGCAAATAAGATCAGGCTTATTTACAGTGAAGTTGACTTATATTCAAATATAGAAGTCAATTTACTAAGTGTACTTCAAGAATATTTTCTTGGAGTTAATGCAATAAATAATGAATAGATGGGACTGTGAATATATATATGTATGTATATATATGTGTGTATATATATATATGTATATATATACATACACACACAAAGCATATGTGTCTATGTATATACAGAAGATTGTAACTTTGGCAATTAGACTGTAGCTGCATCCTGACAAGAAAAAATATCTATGCAATTATTTATTTTTTTTTTGCAGTACTTTGGGGTTGAACCCAGTGCCTTGCACATAATTTGTAAATACTCTATTGCTTAGCTGGTCCCCCAGCCCATTTTTTATTTTTATTTTTTGAGTCAGGAGCTCACTAAGGTACACAGGCTGCCCCTGGCCTTGAACTCATGAATCTCTTTCCTCTGCCTCCTGAGTAGCTGTGATTAGAGTTATGTGCCACCATGTGCAACCACTGACAACTCTTTATTCAAACTTCATGAGTTTTAAATACTGAGAGATCAGGAATTTGAAGGACAATGAAATGCAGTTTGCTTTGTGACATGTGTATAACAAGAGCAAATTTATTTCTAAATAACACTCATTCTTTCCACACTAATGAATTCTGATTATTTTATGCTACACTATTCTGTTCTATTCTATTCATTCTGAAATATTATAATGAACTACATAGATTTCAGAATAACATGCTAGAATAGATGTATCAGTTAACTTAGAGAAAAAGTAATAGAATATCAGATGTTATTAAGTATTAGGAAATAGTATTATCTCAAAGTAAAATGTTTTCAGACACATTTTTCATGTAACTAGCCATTCCTGAGTATGCTAATTCAGTAGGTAGACAATGTTAGTAAAACTGTATAGGTATCCTGTGTTTTTGTTCTGACATGCTCAGCATATTCACTTTGCCTATATGTCACATATTAACTGTGTCAAATGACTGTCCTAGTCCAGCCTCACTCCTGTATTTGGTAAAATGGAAATGGCTCTTCTTTTCCATCTGTGTATAATTTTACAGGAGAAGACACAGTTTCCAAAAATTGTCCACAACAAATACTTCCTCTATCATATTCCCAGATTTAAAATAATCACTCACAGGAAAAATGGAATTATCATGATCAGCATAGAATCAGGGCTGAGGGAGGATCAACTTTCCTGAACATAGTCAGTGATGAATAAAGCCTGGTTTAGTTATCCAAGATGAAGGTGCAGAACTGCTGCTGGATGGACAAAGTGGGAAACAACGACAATGCTCTACCTAGGTCCTTAATGCCATGTGTTCTGGTCCACAATCCTAGCTAAGCCCCAGCTTCCAGACACCTTGGTCAAGGCACCAGGTATGTTGTTGTTATTGTTAGGTGCTGTAGAGTCGGTGTCCGACTCATAGTGACCTTACGTACAACAGGCAAAACACTATTGCTAGTGCTTCTCTACTATGCATAGGGGTTTCAATGGATGATTGGTTTTGGTGGGGTAGGTTGCTGGGTCCATCTCCCAAGCCTACAGCTCCTGGTGTTCCCAGGAGGTCTCCCATCCAATTACTCTCCAGGCCTGAGCCTGCTTAGCGTCAGAGATCTGATGGGGTCAGATGCCACAGTTCTAAGGCTGCAGGAACCAAGTATGTGGCAGATGCTTATTAAAGGACCCTTTAGATCAGCCCAACTGCCAATTCAAAACTGCCAGGTGATATATTTCAGTGAGTTAATGGATATAAAATCAACTAGCTGAGTTGATCTGCATACCTGAGGAATGAAGCCATAGAATACAATGAAATTCTTGTTTTTAACCTTGTTTTTAATTCTTGTCTTATCTGAGACTACACAGTGATAGATAATTGGAGCATCTTCAAAGGACTGGGCACAGAGGTAGGCATTCCAAAAAATTTGAAAGCTAGACAGCTACTGGTCTTGATAAAGGAGTAAAATCCACTACACCATACCCTTTTCAATTGCTGGGCATAGTGTATGTCTCACACAGTCTGAATCATCCCTCTTGTCTGAATACAGGAGTGATTTTAATTCTCTGCTTCCTTCCACCAAATATGCTGTTTGTAAGGGTATTGCCTACCAGGGAAGCAGTGACCATAGGCTCAAAGCCTTTGTCTCCGAGGAAGCTTACATTGATATTCATTTTACAGATAGCTGAGAAGCGCATGGCTGGGCTGGGAGGTGGATGGCTGCAGAGGTCTTTATGCCGCTTCTTCCTGCCTAGCACCCTCTAACAGCCTTTGATGCCTCAATGCTAGTGAGTCATGCAGCTGTCTCTGTAGAACCAGGCCTGAGATTATTCTGTGTGTGGCTCACTTCCCCCACCTGCCCGCCTTCCCCTATTCTCTTACAAGTTTTAATAATAAATTACTGTACTTACACTTCAACCCTTGCCTGAGGATCTGCTTCTGGGAAACTTTATTTACAACAATAGACTTTGAAAAATCCTTTGTGGAGTTACCTAAAACTCCATGAGTTGGCAAGAACATATAATTCGATCCTATTTCTCTTGACAAACAAGCCACAATGGGTCATCTTTACTAAACATAGTTTTTACACAGGTGAGGGTATCATTCACTTAGTTGTCATTGTCATTGTATCATTCAGTGTTGCAAACTTGGCTGTCAGCTGTAGATACTTATTTTATTATAATTTAGTTAGTGATTATTTTATTTTACTTTTGCTTTGTAGACTCTTAGGCGCAGCAAAACAATTCCAAAAAGGCACTCATTGTAACAATTGTTGTTGTTGTTAGGTGCCATCGAGTCGGTATCCAACCCATAGCGACCCTCATAGGGTTTTCAATGGCTGACTGTTTCAGGATTGCCTTGGGAGTGGATTGCCAGGCCCTTCTCCCATTTTTGCAGTGCTGGGAATTGAACTCGGGACCTCAGAGACTGCAGTGCAGCGCTCTACCAACTGAGCTAAATCCCAGCCCCACTGTAACCATATCTATTTATAAACCTTAAATAAAGTAGTTAATATTTATTGAGTGATGTGTGCCAGAAACAGTGATGAATGCTTTCAAAAATCTCATATATTAAGTATACTTTTGGTAAGGATAAGAATAAAAGTGAATCAATTCTTGCCTAGTATTCTCTGATGAAGGGTGGAAGAAACAACAATCAGTTGAATTTAAGCTGCTTGCAATTGTTTAGGGGAACAATACTAAGTGGTTTCCTTCCTGAAGAGGGCTTTAGGGGTGATCCTGAGAAGCAATAGTCAATAACACACCTCCATTTCCTGTACTTTCCAAGGTCCAAGTATTCTGAACAAATAGCCCTCGAAATGAGGAGGTCATTGCTCTTCTTCTACTACCAAAAATTGATTTGACCCTTGCTACTAGCTCTAATTTCCCCTGCTTACCTGCAGGTCTTAGATCTGCAAGAGTCAGATGCAAAAAATAAGAGCATTTTGTAAGATCTGTTAGTTTCACACCAGCTGTGTCTGACACTTGGGCCTGTGTAGACAACTAGAGGAGAGCATTCAATCCACTCTCAGTATCCTTATCATTTATGACCATATAAACCCAAAAAGAAAATTCAGGTGTCTACTGCAGAATGGAATTTGAATCCCCTAGGTATCTCTTTATATCAAATTATCACTCAATGTTGCTATTTGGAAAAGAAAATGTATGACAACATGATAGAATCTCAGGTTTTCTAAATCATTCTGCATCATCCAAACACTTTCATTCTGGGCATTACTTAGGAATGGGTCCCAAGAAGATGACCTCTTCCCAGAGACAGCCAAATTCAGTGATCAAAATGCCTTAATAAGGTGTGTGTGCCATGAGAATTCAGTGTGGGTGGAATCAGAAGCATATGGGGATGAATCTTTGGGGATAATTACCTGACATTTAATAAATACCTGTTGTGATATGTTGATTTACTGAATACCCTGACTACCAGCCAGTTGTTGGGTGGCTTTTGTAGTAAAAGGTTTGTCACTATTATACTTCAAATAAAATAGGACACTGAAATCATAACATATATTATATTCAAGTATCCCAATTGTATTTCTGGAGTGCACTGATTATGACATTGGAAACAAAGGAACTTTGTCCGGTAAAAATATAAGCCACAATGAGAAGTTAAACTCCTAGGCAGAGGTTTTAATCTGAAGGTAGAGGAAAGGGGGACAGCACTGAATGAAGGATTTTCTAGTTGCTTTCCATCAGAGAACAGAATAGGATAGTTACTGGAGTGTTGGAGTGGTCAGAGTCTGAAAACTTTTGTTAGTCGTGATGATAAAATATATCAAACATGCAATCAAGATGTACTGATAATTACTGGTGACTGGTATGCAAAGGTGGAAAATGAAGAAGGATCAGTAGTTGGAAAATATGCCCTTAGTGACAGAAATAATGCTAGAGAATGCATGATAGAATTTTGTCAGATCAATGACCTATTCACTGCAAACACATTTTCTCACTAACATAAATGGTGACTATACACATGGATTTTACCAGATGGAACATACAGGAACCAAACTGACTACATTTGTGAAAAGAGACAATGGAAAAAGCTCTACATCAAATGTCAGAATAACACCAGGTGCTGATTATGGATCAGACCATCAACTTCTCATATGCAAGTTCAACTGAAGCTGAAGAAAATAAGAACAAGTATATGAGAGCCAAGGTATGACCATGAATATATCCCACCTGAGTTCAGAGACCACCTCAAGAACAGATTTATTTTTTATTTTATTTATTTTTTAATTTAATTTTTTTTTTTGTAGTACTGGGGATTGAACCCAGAGCCTCATGCCTGCATGCTTTGCAAGTGCTGGGCCACTGAGATGCGCCCCAGCCCTTTTTTTTTTTTTTTTTTTTTTACTTTTTGAGACAGGGTCTCACTAATTTACGCAGACTACCTCTGGTCTTGAACTTGCAATCCTCCCTCCTCTGCCTCTGAGCCGCTGGGATTACAGGCATGCGCCACCACGCCCGGCAAGAACAGGTTTAATACATTAGACGCAAATGAGAGGAGACCAGATGAGTTGTGACATGACATCAAAGATATCACTCAAGAAGAAAGGAAAAGGTTATTAAAAAGACAAGAAAAAAAGAAAAGATCAAATTCCATGTCAAAAGAGACCCTGGAACTTACCCTTGAATGTTGAGCAGCTAAAGTAAAAGGAAGACATGATGATGTTAAGGAATTCAACAGAAGATTTAAAAAAGGCAGCTCAAGAAGACAAAATCAAATATTATGACATGTACAAAGAGCTGGAGGCATAAAACCAAAAGGAAAACACATGCTCTGTATTTCTCAAGCTTAAGGAAGTGAAGAAAAAATTCAAGCCTAGAGTGGCAATAGTGAAAGATTCTACAGAGAAAATATTAAATGATGCAGGAAACACCAAAAGAAGATGGAAGGAATACACAGAGTTATTATACAAAAAAGAATTGTTGGATAACCAACCATTCCAAGAGATTGCATATGAAGAGGAACCAATGGTATTGAAGGACAAAGTAGAAGCTGCCTTGAAAGAACTGGTAAAACACAAAGCTCTAGGAATTGATGAAATACCAATAGAGATGTTTCAACAAACAGATGCAGCTCTGAATGTGCTAACATGTTTATGCCAACAGATTTGGAAAACAGCTACCTGGCCAACTGACTGGAATAGATCCATATTTGTGCCTTCTCCCAAAAAGGAGATCCTACTGAATGTGGAAACTATCAACAATATCATTAATATCAGACACAAGCAAAATTTTACTAAAGATCATTCAAAAGTGACTGCAGCAGTATATAGATAGAGGATTGACAGAAAATCAAGCCAATTCAGAAGAGTGCAGGGAAGCAGGGACATCACTGATGATGTTAGGTGGATAGTACCTGAAAGCAGAGAATACCAGAAAGATGTCTATCCATGTTTTATTGAGTATACAAGGCATTTGACTGGGTGGATTATAACAAATTATGGATAACACTTCGGAAAATGGAAATAGCAGAGAATATAATTGTCCTCATGAAGAATCTGTAAGTGAACCAGGAGCCATTTGTTCAAATAGAACAAGGAAACTCTGCCTGGTTTAAAGTTGAGAAAGGTGGGTGTCAGGGCTGTATACTTTCACCATATCGCTTTAATTTATATGCTGAACAAATAATCTGAGAAGCTGGATTTATGAGGAAGAACATGGCATCAGGATTGGTGGAACCTGTGTTATGCAGATGATACAACTCTGATTGCTGAAAGTAAAAAGGATTTAAAACATTTACTGATGAAGATAAAAGATCATAGCCTTCCGTATGGGTTGAGAGTAAACATCAACAATACAAAAGTCCTTATGACTGGGTCAGTATGCAACTTCACAATAAATGGAGAAAAGATTGAGGTTGTCCATGATTTTGCTTGGCTTGGCTCTATAATCAACACCAGTGCAAGCAGCAGTCAAGAAATCAAAAGACGCATTGCTCTGGGAAAAGCTTTGGCAAAAGATCTCTTTAGAGTATTGAAAAGCAAAGATGTCACACTGAAGATGAAGGTGCGTCTAACTCGTGCCATGGTATATTCAGTTTCATCATATGGTTGTGAAAGCTGGACATTGAACAAGGGATACTGGAAAAGAATTGATGCTTTTGAATTATGGTGCTGGAGATGACTATTGAATATATCACGGACTGCCAAAAGAACCAACAGATCTGTCCTAGAAGAAGTGGAACCAGAGTGCTCATTGGAAGCAAGGATGGCTAGATTGCATCTTATATATTTCGGACATGTAGTCAGGAGAGACCAATCTATGGAGAAATACATCATGTTTGGGAGAGTGGCAGGTCAGAGAAAAAAAAGGAAAACTCTCCACCAGATGGATTGACATAGTGTTTTTAACAATGGGCTTAAGCATAAATAAGATCATGTGCCTGGTACAGAATAGGGAAGTGTTTTGATCTGCTGTACATAGGGTCACGATCAGTCAGACTGGACTTGATGGCACCTAACAACAACATCAGGGTTTATCGAGAGAATATTGGTAGAGGCAATGAGAATGACCTTAAGTTTTGCACACTGAGTGGAGCAGCCATGTCCTTCTTTAATCTTTTCCCCTGGAATGCTGGGGTTCAAGTTGTACAGCAGAGCAGTTCTGTGGACATCATTGGTTTTAAGGTTAGCTGAATCATCTGTGAATCATGTCTAGGCATTTAAGGAACCTTCGTGAATGTGAAGCCCTACTGAGACACTGGAGTTAGAGGGATAAAGTTTCCTCCAGCTGGAAATCCAAAAGTGTATCTCATAAAGCTAAACCACCTCTGCAGTCAGAACAACTGACAATGTGTCCCCTTCCCACATTGATAGCCTTTTCCGTTTGACCACACTACACTTCCCAGATCCTAAAATAGAAATGTCATGGCAAAGAGCTGCAAGACCTATAGAGGTAAGGAGATCTATTTTTGAAATAATGCTGTAACAAGCTGTTTTCAAAAAAAAAAGTGTACCTGGCAGCCAAATCAGGGAAGGGATGGATCTTCTTCAAAGAGCACCCCTAAGGAGAGGCTACCTCCCCTTGGCCAGAGCCTCCAACTAATAAAAACAATAGTCATAAAGAATTGTAGCTTAAAGGAGTAACTATATATGTGCAACTTCAAAAGTATAGCATTTCACTCTATGCATCTTTTCTTTGTATGGGGAAGGCCTTCATTCATAGCAAGATTTGAAAACATCAATATCAATTATACATTCAGCTGATAAAACCACAGTAATTCAGTAATGAGCTCTCTCTTCATAAGGTCCCTTCCTGTAGGGCACCTGGCCTTGGGCCTCATAAATTCTAGCCATTTCCTGAGTTCTTTTATCTGTCTTTTCAATTCATTGAATAGCTAATTTCTTATAAGCTGGGGGCAGTCATGGTCTTATGTTGTCTGTTTCTCAGATGCAGGACTTGTGAGCTCTTAGGGATTGGAAAACAATCATAAGTACACCAAAAGACAACTAAATACTCATCTGATAATGAACATCCATTAAGCTTATGAAATTCAACTGTGAGTTTTTTCCATCAGTTAGGTACTCATTTCACATAGTGATTGGGGATCTATTGCATATTCAGCACAACCCTCCTTGTTGACAACTCAGTAGAAAACAGAAAATACTCTATAACCTGCATTCAACATGTTTCCTTAGTTTTCCTAGTGCTTCTACCCTGTCCCATTCTGGGAGTGGCATGTCACCCAATAAGTACCAAGGTGCTGTTCTGGACTACTGGTGTTCTTAGATAGCTTGGAAGAGAACCAACAGGAGGGATCAAATTTTAAACACCATTATAACTACAAATCCATATAGTGTCTCTGAGTCATCAAATTCTAGAAAAGAATATGAGCACACATTAGAATGTATTTTAATTTATGGACACTGAGTGCTTACTGACATTATAAATGCAAGAATTGATCTCCAGTTCCTTTTATCATGTCACAAATGGAAAACATTTAATTTAAAAACATATAATTAAATAATTTAATTAGTGTAATTAAAATTGTAGAATTAGATGATATACTTATAGAAGAGGGTAATCAGTTTTCTAGTTTATCTTCTGTGTTGTGAACAAAAAAGAAAAACCAACTTCATGATTCAGTGCTTACCAACCCTGCCTTGGGCAGAGAAGATGTGCTACTGAATGAATAGAATATGACTTCAGCACATGCTATCTTTCCACTGTGGAAGATTTAGTGAGACCTATAAAGATTGTAGATAAAAGTTGTGTTTTTGTGATCTCTTTTCGAAGACCAATTTCCTAATAATAAAAGGTAGACTATGATAAGGGAAAGAAAGAGTCTTCTGTGATTTTCCCACTCTTGGGAAACATCTGTTATTGTTGTTAGGTGCCGTCGAGTCAAGTCTGACTCATAGTGACCCTCACAGGGTTTTCAATGGATGATTGGGGATTGCTTTGGGAGTGGATTGCCACGTCCTTCTCCCACTTTTGCAGTTCTGGGAATGGAACGTGGAACCTCAGAGACTACAGAGTGGCGCTCTACCAACTGAGCTAAATCCCAGCCCCTGGGATACCTCTACTTTAGTACAAATAAGCATATTGGGTCAACATGATAATATCTTAGGAGTGGATATTCTGAATATTCTGTGACCTGTTTATCAATTTTAGAATTTCCAGCTGATCACATCTAATGAAATAGACACATCAGAAGATTTCCAGGATAATTCTTGCCAAAGCACTCAGAGATCCATATTTGCTATGATTTCAATGTATTCTCTCCAAAATCCATGTGGTGAAATGCAATAGACAGTATGATAGTACTAGGAGTCAGGCCTTTATTAGTTGATTGAATCATAAGAGTACTTCTCTTATGAATGGGATTAAGACATTATTAAAGAAGGCTTCATGCAGCACCCAGCCTTCTTGTTCTTCTGCTCTTCCACCATGAGAGGACTCAGCATTTCTCCCTGTTGGAAGATTCAGCAACAAGGTGTCATCTTAGAAATGGACACCCAACTTTACTATACACCAAATCAGACAGAACTTGGACCTTGGACTCCTTGCCTTCAGAACTATGAGGAATACATTTTTGTTATCTATAAATTACTCTGTCTGAAGTACGTTGTTATAACAGCATGGACCAGGACATTACTATTTTAACAGTTCCATTTTTATTTCCAGTAACATATTAGTGACTAAAATGGAAGAAGGGAAATCAGAGTTGTTATCCAACTTAATGAATTATCCCAAAATTATCCCATTTGTATTCATCTCTTGATTTCTATTTGTTTGGATTCAAGGAGCAAGTACTTTCTTTACTTTTTTTCTTTCTTTCTTTTCTTCTTTTTTTTCTTTTTGCAATAAACAGTGTTTAATATGATTTCATTTGCTTAAGATTAATATAGATTCCTGTCAGAAGTGATTTACAAGACTTTAAAATTTTTATTCAAAATGAAATTCACTTTAAAATGTTACTAGTAAATGGCTCTAAGATTATATATATTTGCAATCACTAAAGAAAAAAAGAAAATCTGCGACTAGGTTTTTAGATATTTGATGAGTTATAACGGTTGTCTGCAACAAACCAAACAAACAAAAACTAATTTTAGGAATCTTTTGAGGAATGTGATTGACCATAAATCTATTGTGTGTCACTCAGATTATCTCTGGAGATATAGAAGATTAATTATTTGGTCTGATTATAGGATTCCTTTCTCAAAAGTTTTCAAATAGTAAAGGAAAATGGTGAAATTTGCATGCAAAAGAGATTTTGTAATGAACTCTGTGAATAATAACAGCAAGAACATAAAATTGTCAGGGTTTTGTTAAAAGCAAATATAAGTAGACCTAGATTCTCGCTAAGATAAACCTAGCTGGGCTGGGTGAATGATAAAATATCAATTCAAAGGACTATAAACAATGATGAAACTAAGAGACAGCATTCAAAGACACAAATCTTCATTGAGAAAGAATTCAGATTCTGCCATGGAACAGAAAGCAATATAAATGAGTTCACTCTCACAGCATTGTTCAAATATGTCAGCCAATATATTTGGATGAGTCAAGAAAATTTCCCACCTAATGATTCACCTGTGAAGAAAAATTGCTTGCCTATTTTCTACTTGAATAAAAGCATAAATTCCCCCCAATTCTTCTGATCCTAAACAAAGAGGATGGGTCCATTCCAATTGTACAAGCTTTTTTGTTTGTTTGTTTTAATTTTCCATTTTTTAGTCATATTGCTATGTGAGATCTTGGAAAAGGATCAGGACCATCATCATAAGAGGTTGATGTACAATATATTTTAACTCTAATTACAGTAATTCTGGTCTCTAATGCATGACAAAACTTGGAGACATGAGAGAAACAAGGATTTATCACAAAAAGTGCGGGATGGGGGAAAGAAAGCAATATTATCTGAAATCAGAAAAACTGAAAACCAAAACCTCTTTGTGGCAGGTTTCAAACAGCTGAAAATGAAACACTCAGAAAGATCAATGAGCCACACTGGAGGAGCACAGTGACAACTAGAGTGAAACCACAAAAATTCCTTTAAGGAAGTGAAATGTATATAATGCTTCAGATTTCAGAAGGTTTCAGATACAAAATATGATTATCTACTCTGAGAACTTGAAACCCTGATACCTGACTATAAAAATGATAGTGCCAAAAGAAAATGTTTTATATCCTAATTGAAACATCAAAAAAATAAATGTTAGGCACTGTTTTATTAAAGAAAAATATTTTGATTTTTGATCTGCATTCTATTGCTAATTGGTTAATTGAAATAAGTCTTCAGCAACTGTCATCCTCTCATCCCCTTGCCTTGGAAGTTGTATCAAAGAGCTGTTAGTTTGGATGTCTATAGCCAGACTTCTTGATCTCAGTGTTGTAGGAACTTTGAGCTTTAAACTTCTTTCTTGGGTCAAGGAGGAGACAATTCTGTGCATTAGAAATAAGTAGAAGAAACCAGGCATGAAATGCCAGCACTCAGGAGGCTGAGGCAGGAGGATCAAAATGACTTTGAGGCTAACCTGGGATATACAGTGAGTTCCAGGACCGCCTGGGCTGCATGGTGAGATCCTGTCTCAAAACCAACAAACAACATAAAACATAAAAGAAGAAGTAGAAGAGGAAGTGGAAGAGAAAGAAGAAGGAGGAAGAGGAGGAGGAGAAGGAGGAGGAGGAGGAGGGCTGTGGTGGCAACTTCCAGGTTCAAGGCCAGAAGCACCCTGTCAGACTGGGCAACCTAGCCAGACTATGTTTCAAAAATGAAAAACAGAAAAGGGGCTGTGGGTCTGGCACAGAGGTGAGGCACTTGCCTAATAGGTGGAAGGCACTGATTTCAACC
>VMDO01015616.1:0-50578 GCA_007922755.1 Pedetes capensis
GGCAGCTAGCTGAGGATGCCCAACTTTGAGGCCAACTTCCCGAGTGTGGGAACCTCCTGGGCTTCACTGGCCTTGTCTGTAAAATGGGGTAATCAAGGCACCTTTCTTACAGGGCTGCCTTGGAATTCAGGCAATCCTATAGCGCGAGGCATGGACAGCGGGGACGAAGTGAGTCCTGTCTACTGCACGGTGACCTTGACCATGTGGGTGAGGCTCTAAGCTGGTGGCTGACTTAGATGGAGCATGAAGTGAAGGGGGCCAGCGTGCTGATGGCAGAAGAGGGGCCGGGCCAGGACTCCTGGGTAGCCAGCTGACATGCCCACTCTGCCCGGGGCTGCTGTAGCCCCTAGGTCTGTTGACTTAGCACCCGGCTGTCTGGTTGAGAGTGTGGGTGGGATCTGACTGTGGCCCATTGATTTCCAGGGACCAGCACCCCCTGGAGAGCTCACAGGCAAGGCCGGGGCCGGGCTGGGACCTCCTTTCTATCTTCCCTTGTTTCCAAGTCCCAGGGACTTAAATTCTACCTGATGGCTGATGACACCGGATTTCCCCTTTACCCCACTCCGGCTGACATCCAGGCCACCTGCTCCTTGTCTTAGAGTCAACAGGGGCAAACCTGGGCCTCCCTGAGGCCCTCCTCTCCCAGAGCCCACTTGTCCCCAGACGGCCACTCGGATTGACAGATGTTTAAGCAAAGTCCTTGGAGACAGCCCCCCCTCACCCCCCGCCCCCGCCACCCTGCACACAACGGTCAGTCTTGCATTGCTGGTGCCTTCCAAACACATGCAGGACCTACCTGCATCTTGCTGCCTGCACTGCTGTCACCCAGGTCCAAACCTGTGCCACCTCGTCCCTGGATCACCACAGCACCTCTCCACTGGGCCACTCCTCTGCCCCTGTCTCCCTTTGACCTCTCTCTTTCTCACCATGGTACTCCTCCCAAAGTGAAATCTTTGCCCCAGGCACCTCTCACCTCACCCCTCATCTCTCCATTTTGTCATTCTCAGCCAGGCACTCTGTCTTCCTGCATCTCACACTCCAAAGCCTGCCTCAGGGCCTTTGCACATCTCTTCACTTCCTTCAGTTCTTTACCAAAATGTTACATCATCGGGGAGGCCTGCTCTGGCCCCATTTCTAGAGACATGGACCCTCACTGCCTTCTCTGCTTGCTTTCTTTGCATTGATTATCAGCTACTATGTTATTTTAAAATTAATTTTCTTGTTTATTTTCTCTCTTCCCCATTATGGAATATAATCTCCATAAGGACAGATATTTTTATCTGTTTCCACTGCTGCTAGATCCCTAAATGTTCAGAAAAGCACCCAGCATGTTGTGGATGCTCACGAAACATCCTGGGAATGAATGGATGAACAGATGAATGAATGGATGGAAAGGTTCTCCCATCATAGCACTGGCCCAAGTCCACAGGCCCTCACTTCACACATGCAGCCTTCACAGAGGGATCTGAGACAGGTCCAGGCTGGTTTATAAGGTTCAGTCTTGGAGTGAGAGTCTTGTGAACCCCATTAGAATGCATGTGGAGAACGCTAACTTAACCACATGCAGGAGAACTGCAGTTCAGAGCCTCGTCACTTGCAATCACAAGCTCCAAGGGTCACGGGGAAGTAAACTGGCAGCAGGTGATGAAATGCACTTCCAGTTGGGTGCGGTAGCTCATGTCTGTGATCCCAGCTACTTGGGAGGCTGAGGTGGGAGGACTGCAAGTTCAAGGCCAGAAGCAGCCTGCATAATTTAGCAACACCCTGTCTCACGATAAAAAAAATAAAATAAAAAAGGGGCAGGGGGTGCAGCTCAGTGGTATAGTGCTTGCAGAGAATGTGAGAGGGCCAGGGGTCAGCTCCCCAATATTGCAGGAAAAAAAGCATTTCCTGAGTTACTTGCATGATCTACTGCCCACAACATCATTACCATGCAGGGGCCGGAGCCTGACAAGCCCCTCGTGTGACCTGAGAGGGCTGACTGGCCAGTATTGTGGCATGAGGCATGGCAGCATGACTTGAGAAACTTTAAGAGGTCACAAGAAAGCCCTGGAGCCTGTGTGCAGGTGAAGGCACCCTGTCCTTACTGCTCTCTTGCCTGTGCGACTGCACCCTGTGATTCCCCTCAGCCGTCATTACAGGAGCTATACACATATCTTCTGCCCACATCCTGTGAGACCCCTGATCCCTGGTGTCGCGCTAAGGTGCTGTACTTAATGTCAAAGATTATCCTCAGTCATGCACACGCACGTGCACTCCCAAAAGAAGAGCTGCCCTTGGTCCTGGCTTTGTTCTCAAGAGATGCCTTGGTGTCATGACAACCCCTTAATAAATAGGAGCAGGCCCCTTATCGTGGGGTGGCTGGGATTCCGGAAGTCCCCCTAACTCAGCCCGTTATCACACTTTGCCTCTTTGTGCAAGGTGTTCCTTCATCCATTGGTGGTGCTGCTGGCTGGGGGAGGCACAGTGTTAGTGATCAGACGATGGAGTTGGGGAGAATGAAACAAATGTCTCTTTTCCCTCTCCCACTGGCTTCCACTGTGCCCTGAAGGGCGTGGCCTCCTCTTCAGCTACATTGGTAGTGATCCTCATCTACTGCAATGCCTTTATTAAAATTAAAAAAAAAAAACTAAGCAGACTGAACAGCTTAGAAAATATTGGGCAAGAAGCAATAGTAACATTTGTCAATATTTTCCATATTGGTTCTGAGAATTAATTTCTCAGGCTGACAAAAAGGACTGGCATAATAATGTTCAAATGTAGACAGTCTGAAACCAGGTTTTCAACAACAAAAGTCTTCCCCATGGCACATTTATAGCAACATATGTAGACAGATGTTAAAAAGCTGGTTGCTTTGTAAAATAACCTTTCAACTGTTTATCCAAATGGTTAGCTGTCTAATATTAACCAAAATGAGCACCTTTAATTGAAGTTAATAGTGAAAATCTTTGTCTCTGGATCATTATAAAAGCCATGATTCTATATTTAGCCAGTGAAGATGTTAAACCCTTTTAAAAATTCAGTTGTGTAATTTATTAGACCTTGTTTCCCCCTGGCACTTTCATAACGGAAAATCTGACCACTGAAAATAAGGGCCGACGCTGCTAATACATTTACATAAATAATTAAAAATACCACAGCAGAATGGGCAATAAAATGTATTGCCACCATAAACTTCCAATGGAAGAACATCACTTTAATTAAAAATTACCAAGGCACCACTGTAAACAACTCATTTATATTTTAAGCATTGTGTTTGTTGACTCTAGAAAGAAATATCGTAACTCATTAAAACACAAAAGCAAAAAAAAAAAAAAGCAAAAAAAAAAAAAAAAAAAAAAAAAAAAAAAAAAAAAAAAAAAAAAAAAAAAAAAAAAAAAAAAAAAAAAAAAAAAAAAAGAATAAAAGATCTCAGCCTAAATCCTGTTATTGAGGTTAGTAACCACATTTAATTAAGATGAAGTGTTAATAATAGATTTTAGTAGATGGAGGTGCTTATTTTCATTTCTCCAGGTAGAAATGTTATTATTTGGCCTTAACTTCTGATTAATTTTTAAAACATAGGAGTCACCTCAAATTAAACTCTTAAATCTGGCTTGGAAACTTGGTTTTGGGGGTTAAAACCCTCCTTCTTCCCAATGAATGGCTGGTTCCTACATGTTTTGGACGCGTATCTTTGTAAGAAGGCCATTGGTGATGCAATTCTCATTTTTAAGCCAACTGATTTTTGCTTTCTACTTGCAAAAGTTATAGAAAGTACAGAATAAAATGCCCTGCAGCTAGCCACTAATGATTTTTGCTCAATGTTCCATGATTTTTCATGATTTTCTTTTAAAGGGCTCTAATATTAGATTAAACAAGGTGCTAAAGAAAAGGACTTGATGAGTTACCAGAAGACCAGCAAAAAAGGAAATTGGGCACTTTAACAAAACTTCGGGGGCTGAATTTTTATTATTCCATGTTGCATTCTTTCGTAGTTTGAGTGCATGAATGAATTCTACTATCCAACTAAAAAGCATCCAAGATTAAAGGAGAAGAAGAAAGGAAATGAGATTAAAAAAAAAAAAAAAAAGACAGAGCCCTAAAGAAATCAGGACAAAGCTGGGTGTAGCTTTCAAAGGGCTGAGTATCTAATTTGGACCAGATTCAGATATTCTGTGTTCAAAGAATAGACTCAATTTGGATCAAGGCTTCAGAGGAGGTTTGGCTGGCTGAAATGGCTCTTTAATGGAACTTACATGGGGCTGGAAAGTGTGGTGAGGCCCGGGAGTCCTGCTACAGCCTCCCCGCTGGGGCAGGTGACCCTGCCTGGGACCAGTTTAAAACAAGTCCATGCGCAAATGTTTTCATGGCTGCCAGGCGTCATTTGATGTTTCAAGATTAAAAAACCACAAAACCCAAATACCTCTGTCTGCTTATGTGCAAAACTGTTTGCTTGTAGACACCCCAACCCCGCTGCCATCAGTCCATCCTATGCCTTTTTACTGAGCTCTTGCCTGCTAGGCTCTGTTTGGGGCTTCGGCTGTTTTAAAGTCTTGAAGCCCCAGGAATTTTTCAGTCTGCAGTAGCCTCACCACAAATCATATCAAACATACTGGAATATGTGCATATTGCAAATAGATTTTTCCTGCAAAATTTTTGAGACTTTTTTATAAGTTTTCCTTTTAGATTTAGATATAAAGAATATTTCATTAATAATTATCCATAACTTCTCAGATGTTTTTGTAAGGAGAGATGTAGGAATAATTTGCAAATGTGAAGATACTTTTGCAAATATTAAGTTTAACCAGCTAACATTATAACATCATAGACTTTTACTATTTAGTTTCAGTTTTTTGGTGCTGTTTTCCATTCCGCCATGCCCCCTCCCCTTTCTTTCCTAAGCATCGTCATTTGTGGCAGAAGTTCTTGCTTCTAAGACTATAAGCTCACTGGGAGGCTTAAACAGACCATTTTGCTCTCCAGTACTTAACACAGAACATAGCCTTTAGTATGGATTGTGACTCAATGTCAACAAAACAAAAATCCGTACACCTGGGTCAGTGTGCAACTTCATGATAAATGGAGAAAAGATTGAGGTTGTCCAGGGTTTTGCTTTACTTGGTTCTACAATCAACACCCATGGATGTAACAGTCAGGAAGTCAAAAAATGCATTGCTTTGGGAAAAGCTGTGATAAAAGATCTCTTTAAAGTATTGAAAAGTAAAGATGTCACATTGAAGAGGAAGGTCCACCCAACTCATGCCATGGTATTTTCAGTCGCATCATATGGTTGTAAAAGATAGACATTGAACAAGGGAGACAGGTGAAGAATGCTTTTTAATTGATGCTTTTAAATTATGGTGCTGGAGATGAATATTGAATATACCATCGACTATCAAAAACCAACAGATCTGTCCTAGAAGTGCAACCAGAGTGCTCCTTGGAAGCAAGGATGGCTAGACTGTGTTTGATGTATTTTGGACAAGTTTTCAGGAGGGACCAATCCCTGGAGAAGGACATCATGTTTGGGAGAGTGGCAGGTCAACAGAAAAAAGGAAAACCTTCTACTAGATGGATTGACACAGTATCTGCAACAATGGGCTTAAACATAAATAAGATTGTGTGCCTGGCACAGAATTGGGGGGTATTTCATTCTGCTGGACATAGAGTTGCTATGAGTCGGACCTGACTTGACAACACCTAACAACAACAATATAGTGTCTGGCGCACGGTGGCTTTTAAATATATACCAGTGAGTGCATGAACGAATAACTATAATCCTTCTACTTTTTCTAGTGCTAGTATTTAGCAAATAATTATCTACTATTGTGTAAAAATCTAGTATCATCAGATACTATGGTCTGGATAAGTGTCCCTAGTGGCCCATGTACTGAAGGCTTGATCCCCAGGCTGTAGGCTGGAGGTGGTGGCATCTTAGGAGGTGGGGCCTTGTGGGAGGAAGTGAGGTCATTGGAGGTGTGTCCCTGAATGGGATGCTGGGACTCTGGCCCCTCCTCCTTCCCTCTCTCTGCTTCCTGGCTGCCAAGAGGTGAATAGCTTGCTCTATCATGCTTACTCCACCACGATGGGCCACTTCCCCACAGGCCCAGAGCAATAGGGCCAACTGGACATGGACTGGAAAGTGCAAAACTGTGAACCAAAATAAACCCTTCTTCTTCGTTGGTTGATTATCTCAGGTATTTTGATACAGTGATGGAAAGCTAACACATTTGATATTTTCATTAAAAATGTTATATTGTAGTATTTTTAAAAATTAAACTGAAGGCTAAGTTCACACTATACGAACTGCCATTTACCTCCCAATATCCACTCTTCGATAGTAAAGACCTGCAGTTTTAAAAGCAAGCACATTGCTAACAAATCAAGGGAACGTATTTCCTAAAACCCCTTGTAGATAATGGCCACAGGACCAATTCTGGCTAACGAGACTTAAACAGAAATGTGGATGACCTCCACGAAATCTTAAAAGACAGGAAGCACCCTTCTTCTTCCCTCTTTCCCAGCTTGCTGCCTGGAATGCAGATATGAAGGTTGGAGCATGAGCAGCCATAACACCATGAAGAAGAAGATGCCATCCTAGAAGAGGGAGAACGTTGAGGAAGAAGGCGCTTGGGTTCCTGACTGCATTGTGAGGCTGCTACACTAGCTCCAGACTGCCACGTCTGCTTTAGACTTATTTGTACATGAGAAAAACAAACAAACAAATAAACCACCCAAACTTCTATCTTTTCTGAGCCACCATCATTTTGAATTTTCTCGCAAAACTTAACTTCCCACAGACCTAGTATTTGACACAGTTGCTGGGCTCCCTGGATGAATGGTCCTTTCCAAGAACATGCTGAGCAGCATATGTAATTTCACGTGAGCAGGGACAATATTTTCCCTCAACACATATCTCGTATATTCAGCATGTGGGCAGAAATCTCTGCTTCAGAATTGGCCCTGGAGAAGATGAGCTCTGTCTGAAAAGTGTTTGCAATAGGAATTGCTACTTGGATGCTCTCGCAGCCTCCCTGATTACTCAATGAAATAAGTCCTCTCAGGCTGTTCAGAATGTTTTAGCTGCCAGTTGCACCCCTAACGTAACCAAATCGAGGGATCAAAGGGAGGGCTTAGTCCCCATGAGACATGGCAGAATGTTGAGTGAATGCAGTCATGCCCACCTTCGCATAATTATCATCAACAACTTGCCAACACGAATCTGCTCCTCATTACAGACCCCAAGGTATCCTTGGGAGATGCCTCCCTCCGGCTGGTAGACCTGGAGGATAGTTCTACTCTGAGAGCCAAGGCAGGTCTGACCATTATTGTAGATTAAGAGCATAGGGTGTGTCAGCCAGCTGCTTTGGGACATGTTAATATTTGTATAATCTTGGAACAGAGGCCTTTCTATCCATGACATCAATTTAGAAATCATAAGGGAAAATGTAATTTGCCTGCCTAAAAGTAAAAACCAAAGAATTTTGTATATGTGAAAAGATATTAATAATATTAACATGTTTACTTTAGTATTTTCAGGGACCTATCTTTAGGAAATTGATGCTGTATTAAACAATATAGCTACAAGGGTGTCTACTATCTTTAAAAAATCAAAACAAAAGGAAACAATGTAAATATTCAATGAGGGAATACAAAAATAAATGAGTAGGTCTATGTGATAGAATAATAGCATACCATTCAGCGGTGAAAATAATGGCTACTTCTTGCCATGGATGACTGCTCACTATACACTGGGAGGGAAAGATGGCAGGTTCCACGGAAGGATGGATGATGTCAGCTAGTTTTGGTAATTGAAAAGAAAAGCCCGTCCACACATGATTGAAGGAGCCATACCCACGTTTTTTTCCCTTGCAATGCTGGGCGGGTTGAGGCCAGGGCCTCCTGAATGCATGCTAGGCCAGTGCCCTACCATGGAGCAGCACCCCCTGCCGCTTTTTATTATTTTGAGACAGGTCTAGCTAAGTTGCCCAGGCTGCCTCTGGCCACAGACTTGCGATCCTCTTGACTCTGCCTCCTGAGTTGCAGCGTTTTACAGATGGGTTACCACCCCAGCTTCATAGCCACATTGTTGAAAGGGGATTTTTTTGGATGGGATGACCACAGACATTTTATTTTCTTCTTTATTCTTAACTGCCTTTTCTAGAATATCCTCCATGAATGGTCCTAACTTTGTAGTAAGGATAAGAAGCTAAAAACCATCAAACAGAAGAGATTCATCTGTCACTTGACCATTGCTGTCTGTTTGATTTGGTGAAGAGCACAAAGGGATGGGCTTTGAAATGGGTCCTAATTACCCAGGCTTCTCAGAGAATATTCAGGCTGCTGCCTGGGTGCCTTCTGCTTTGGGGTTCCAGGCTTTGCATAGCAAGGCACTCCTGCTGCTCCGCCATCCCTGGTGAGATCAAAGTGTGCATCTCAGAGACCAGCCAAGACCTGTGAGCCCTGGAGGCCTTTGGTCACACAGGATGGGTGGTTAGAAGCCCCTGAGCTTTGTGGGGCTGGGAGTGGAGGGAATCTTTCCCATCTGACAACAGAAGGAGCTCCCTTGGCTGGGGAGGGAGGCCCAGGTGACCATCAAGGACAGGCAGGACATGAGTCGGGTTCCAGGATGCTGGGCAAGCAGAGCATCTCTCACACTGTTTTGGTCTTGGGGGCCTGGTGGGTCACTGGACATGAAATGGAGCTTAGCCCAGGAGAATCTCGGAAAAGAAAGAGATGGGGTTGGGCAGAGAGATGGAGAGACGGAGGTGGGGGAGGGAAGGAGGAGGAGGAGGAGTTGTTGTTGTTGTTGTTGTTGTTGTTAAAGGAGGGAATAACAGAGATACTAAAATGTCACCAGCAGATGCCTGACTCCTATCTTGCAGAGGAGGAAGGCAGGGGTGGGGGGAGGAGGTGGAAGAGAAGAGAGGATGAAAGGAGATCAAGAGAGAGGGGGAGGACCAGAGAGAGAGAGAGAGAGAGAGAGAGAGAGAGAGAGAGAGAGAGAGAGAGAGAGGCAGGCTTGGAGGGACATGGCCAGAGAGACAGTGGGGAGGGAGAAGGGCAGAGGGAGGCAGGGATGGGAGAGGGTGTCACAAGAGAGGCAGACAGAGCAAAGGGTGCACCAGGATAGACAGACAGACAGGGGCACAGAGTTGCACTGAGACAGGGCCACCCATGGTCCTGGGCACTACCATAGGGCTTCCCCCAGGAATGGAGGCTGTGAGAGGCTGAACGCTGGGCTGGCATCTGTTTAAAGTTTTGTACCTTAGTGAGCTGAGTTCAGAGCTCGCCTTAAGATAAAAATAAGAGTTCCCAGAGTGCAGCCCGCTATCTTCCAGCATCAGCTCCCTAAAGAACCATTAGAACAGCAACACCAATAACAAGGAGACTCACAAGGTCACGGTGTCTGCCTGAGTGCTCTGGCTGCCCTCGGCCTGGCCCCTCCCCACCGCCCTGCTTACCCTCCACACACAGCCCGGGACTGCGCTTCTCAGTGAGCAGGAGCAGAGGCTGCACATCATCAAGGGGCCTTTTCTTCCCAGGGTTCCCAGCCAACAGCTCCCCTCAGTGATGTGACTCCCACCTTCCATGAGCTCAGGACCACACCGTTAGGGGGAGGGGCAGCCCAGCCCCTGCCAGGCTGCCAGTGCCAGGCCACAGAAGGGGCACCTGTGGGTGGCTCTGGCTCCCAGCAGGAAGGAATGTGTCTGAACACCTTGCTTCAAGGCTGGGACAGAGGTCAGCGCAGTGCTGCTCAGCCAGCGTCCAAACCCTGGCCCGCTCAGGGAGCTACAGCCACAGAAGCTTCCAGACACGGAGCCTGGCTGCAGAGGCCATCTGTGCCTCCTGGTGACCCAGCACTCATGTCCCATCTCCTGGGAGGAGCCGCCTGCCCTGTCTGGGTCACGACCACTCCAGGCCCTGCCTGGGGACGCTGGGGTCTGCAGTGGGCCCATGAGCAGGAGCCAGTCTCTCGGGCTCTCCTGGGCCTTGGCTAGACTCTTCATGTGGAGGGGATGGAGGACTGGGGATGGGTGGCCTCTTCCCGCTACAGACACGTGACCACCATCAAGAATGGAGCCATGTAGGGTAACAGCGCCAGAAATTGAAGAGAGACCTGGCCTGAGCTCACGATTTTTATCGTGCTGGAGGCCTGCCTCTGTGGATGTTTCCATCGGTGGTGCGTGCATGTGTTCTGTGGCATGAGTCCCACTGAGGTGGTTCCTGGGTACACTCTGGGGCCAGGAGCGTGAAACTCTGCAGGGCGTCCCACATTCCCACTTCCCCTGGGTCTCGTGTCTGGGAATTTGTGGGCTCCTTCTCTGACCTTCTCTCAGGGCGCATGCTCTTCACACTGCACTGGGAGTAGGATGGCAGCCGGCCCTGCCCCTTAACTCTACCTGCTGGGCAGAAGGCTTCCCATGGCCCAGCTCTGTACCCAAGAACCACACTGCGCCTGCCAGCTATGATTCCTGCCCTCCTTCCCAGCCCACCATGGTGGGCAGCTGCGCCCAAGAGGATAATCTCTGTGGCTCCTCTCTCGAGGTGCCTAAGCACAGCCAACTTGCTAGGAAGGTGAACTAGGCTGAGGGACACTGGAAGGGAGGTGGCGCAGCATTGACTTATTTTCCCAGTGAGATCCTAGCCCGCCAGCCTGTCAGCTCTTGTTCCCTGGAGCCTCAAGGATGCCCTGGTTCCTCTGTGAGCACAAGCTGGTTCTCCAGTAATTCCTCCATGCTATAAACTACCCATAGAATCTTCTGGCAAAGTCACCCTCTGCCTAAATCATCTGGAGCTGGACTTACTCAGAGACCGCAGTCTGACCCCATCTCCCACCGTGTCCCCACAGTGGGATCTGCAGCTCGCAGCCCAGACTCCCATCCCTACTGCATGAGCCTTTTGGTGTCTGGTGGCACCCCGAGTGTGAAAGCAATTGCAGAGATCAGGCTCAGCAATTACACCCCATTTCACTCACTTTATCCCCAGGAATTGCCTGCCTCCACCACCTATTGTAGAAATACAAAATGACACTTAAGCTCCCTTAAAGACATCCAAAATTTGTCCAACTACCTTGTAGTCTGGTAAGCTAGAGGTTTTCCCACTAAGTACTTACAACAAGCTTTCTCTGTGATGCTGGAATTGCATGCTTTCCCTAGCCAGATATGGAGCAGGGGGAGAAAAAGAGAGAAGGAAGAGGAGAAGGGTGTATTATAGGATTTGGTGTTATTGTGTAGTTAACAAGTTCATCTGGTATTTGAGAAAGTTTTGTTATAAAAACAACTCCACTTTGGAGATGGGGAAAGTACCTTTTGCTTCCCCTCCGCTAGCTTGCTCTGTGGCAAAGTGGCTGACTGGGGTGCCATATTTTTAGGTATTTCAAATCAGAAAAATAAGACACGTGTTTCTTATAAGTGTTGTCTAATACTTGGTTATTTGTACCTTATACAAAGAGAAGATTAGATTTTGGAAGGCAAAGATTAATGGCTTTCTTTTGCCGAGACACGCTGTGCCTTTGGATCTGCATGCTGATTTCAGTTTATTGTGAAATAACGGACGAATGGGGGCACCTTGTAGTTCCCAGTGCTCAAGGCACCATGGGTAATGACTTAATTAAGTTTCATTATGAAAACTCCTTCTGTCTAAGCACAAAATGAAGAGAGAAATTTTTGAAAATAAAATTTTTTTTTTTGCCTGCCACTCATCAGGCAAAACCCTAGCCCAGGCGTCCATTTCCAAGGAGCAGGGACGCCTCGGCACTTCTCCCCCTCCCAGCCCAGCACCAGCCAGCATTCAGCAGACAGAGCAGTGTGGACTCGGCAGATTGTCCTGTTTTCATCGCGATTCCTCTGCCTCCATGTTGGGCTGCCATGAGCAAGTTATTGCACCCTCATTGCATCACCCTTCCCTGCAAATGGAGCCAGCCAATGCCTTTCTAATAAAGCTAGGGGAACCACAGTGCTCCCCAGGTTCGGAGACACAGAGGCTGCACTGGGTGGCTCCCCTCTCTTCTCTCCAAGGACTTCACGCTGGCAGAAGAGGATGGGGATTTGGGAGCACAGCCTTGGTGCCAACCTTCTGTGCTGGAAGCAGGGGTGATGGACATTTTCCTCACAATGAGGACCCCTGGTTCCATAGCCACAAACTCCTAATTATGAGTTTCCTGTTACTCCTCCAGATCATCAACAGGTTATTTATTGGCATTTTGCTCCAGGCGACCAGCTCCACAAGTGGAAAGGAAAAGCAGTCCCTCCTGCCCGCAATCCCGAGCGCTCACCCACCTGATGGTCTGATGCTGCAGGGAGTCAGGGTCTGTGGCGTTAACGGTCAGCAGCACACTGCCCACAGAGATGTTCTCCCGCCTGGTCACCATCATGGGGTCTGGGTAGAAGACCGGACCCTCGTTGACATCCAGGACTGTGATATGGACGGTCGCTGTGGAGCTAGGGCCGTAGGAGACATCGGGTACTAGCGGGTCCTCGTTTTCCACTTTGATCAGCAGGGTGTGAAAGGCAGAGATCTCATAGTCCAGGGGCTACAAAGGAGACAGAGGGGTGTCAGGATGCATGGATGCCACAAGCCCCTCTGATGTTGTGCAAGCAGTGGTGGGTCCTCAGCGAAGGATCTGGGTTTTGTGGTTGAAACCTTATGCAATTTGGGGGATCCTTGTTAGGAAAAAGAATGTGAACTGTGCAGATATAAACTTCAGTCTGGACATTGTTGATTTTTTTTTTTTAGAGGTATTGGGGTTTGAACCCAGGGCCTTATGCTTGCATGCTCTGCAAGTGCTGGACCACTGAATTGCACCCCCAGCCCATTTTTTTACTTTTTGAGACAGGGTCTCGCTAAGTTACGCAGACTGCCTCTGGTCTGGAACTTGTGATCCTCCTGCCTTCGCCTCCCAAACTCCTGGGATTACAGGCATGCCCTACCACGCCCGGCTGTTGATGTTTTTTTAGATTGAGAAATAAATGACAACCTGCAGGTTGCATCTTAGCAATCATGTCCCTCTCTTAGGCAGCTCCCTGGCAAGGCTGACATTGACCTTCCTGCCGGTGACCTAACTCACCACCCCAACACAGTGAGGGCTGGGAAAATGAGAGACCCTGAAGCTGTAGCTTCTGTAGCACCACAGGCAGATGACCCTGCCCCTGTGACCATGGTGGGTCAGGCAGGACAGGCAACCAGGGCTCCACTTCTATTATTTATTATTACTTTTATGGCACTGGGGGGCTCGACCCAGAGCCTCACACCCACTTTGCATGTGCTCTACCACTGAGCTGAACCACCAGTCCCTTTTTATTTTTTATCTTGAGACAAGGTTTCCCTAAGTTACCCAGGCTGCCTCCAGCCTCAAACTTGTGATCCTCCTGCCTCCACCTCCCGAGTCGCTGGGATCACAGGTGTGGGCCATTGGACCCGGCCATTTCTAACACTTCTCATGCATTTGCCATGAAGTTCAAGGCTTGAGTTTCTAAATCACTCTAGTAGGGAGTGACGTAGGAAAAATTTGAGAGTCTAAGGCTCATGGGGTCAAAATATTGGGCCCTTTGTCATCTAAGGGCATTTGAATGTGGGATGGGGCAGCATTTTGGCACTGCAATATGGGGACTCTATAGACATTTACTGGCAAGGGACAGAGATGCCAGATACACAGCCATGCCCAGGGCTCTCCCACACAATGACTGTCCCAACCTGCTGACAATGGGCAGCCCTGAGGGGCCACCAGGGCACACCTCCCCTGGCTCTCAGCAGTATTGACGTGGCCGTCCTGCCTACAAATGTCAGCCTCTTTCCAAACCATGGGAGCCTCTGCACACTGCGACACTGATGTTTCACCTGAAGGGGCACCTGTTGCCAAGATTGTTGAGGGAGACATTCAGGTGAGAGAAGGGAAAACAGTTGACTTCAGCAGTTACTTTCCTATGCTCACTGGGAAAACAAACTGCCAATGCTCAGTGCCGGCGTGAGTGTTCTCTCAGGGAGGACCTGGCATGCACGTGGGCAAGGCTGCCCTCCAGTCCACTAAGGGGAGCAGACGGTGGGTGTACAGGCTGCAGGTGGGGGAAAAGGGGAGCAGACAGGAGGAGGGCTGAGGCTAGGGAGAGAGTGGGGCAGGCAGGAGAGTCAGAAATGGAACCCGGCAGCCTGAGTCAAAGTGACTTTAGGCACATGTCATTATCTTTAATAGTTACAGCCAATGTGTACATAGTGCTAAACCTTCTGCCTGCAAGAACGCACGTGCTCACACACACCACACAGCACAGATGCTTCCTCGCTGCAACTGCCTTCCACCACCCCTACAGCAACTCCCAGTGGCGCAGCCTCAGGGGCACAGGAGTTAACACATGCAAAACCCCTGGGGTGGGTAACTGGGTGTCAGGACAAAGAAGTTGCAGGATGGTGAGGAAGAGGGAGGTGGGACTGAGAGGGCATCAAGAGTCAGTGCCTCACCCAGGTCCTTCCGGGGTGTTCCCAGGCTGACTCCGGGGGTGGAACTGAGACAAGGGTAATGCCTTAGAGGGTGGAGGGGAGAGGACATGGGCTGCCCGTGGGGGGAGGAGAGCCTTGGCATTTATTTCCATTTGCACAATGTAGGATCTAAGAGCTCCGCTAGTGCAATGTCCTAGCTGGCGACACAGGTCTCCATTCTGGGTCCCTTCCTACTTGTATTTGAATTAAGAAGGCCTCAATCTGTCATTTCAGACACACAGCCTTGGTAAGGGTTTTGTTGGTGCTGGGCCTCTGTGTCAGGGAGAAGTTGAAAATGTTCCTGGTGGAAGCCACAGGGGTGCCATTTAATTGCTACTTTATCACACATCAAGATAGGGTGTAGACTACTGTCCTGGGGGGTGTCCAGGCTGACGACAGCCCCTCAGAGGCAGGATAGAGGAGCTGGGCTCTGTTGTCTGGGAGGAGGAAGGCTCAGAGGGGATCTAATGGTGATTGCTAAGCCTGTGACAGGTTTTGGGATCAAGGATGCTTTTTGGAAGTCTCCTTCTTTGAGGAAAGAGGAGAAAATGGACTTAAAATGCAGGGTGGATTATATTCAGCTGGAAGAGTCATTTTTTGACAGTTAGAGAATAGGTTTACAAAGCAACTAAGGATGCTCCATACTAGAAGGGTTTAAAGATAAAAATGTGTTCCCCTACCAGAACCCTTAGGATTCAGCCCTGCTGGAGGCAGCACCATGCTGGAAACATGCGTGGTCCTGAGACTCTTTCTTCTGTGCCCTGAATGACTCACTGGCCAGGGCAGACCCACTGTGGTTAGCCACCCTCCAACCAGTACAATCTCCATTCTCTCTTGGCCAAAAGACCAGGTGTGGACTTTCTCAGCCTTCTTTGCAGCTAAGGGCACACACATATATATCACTGGCTAACGAATCATTGTGCAAAATCAGCTGGGGTGCCCTTGGAAAAGACAGTTTCATCCTTGTCAAAAGGAAGGGGACAGAAGATACTCTTTGTCACTTCTTTGGCTGCCTCCTTGTTTCTTGCCTTTGGACAGAGCAGCAGGAGGACATGTTGCCTGGGGCTTTATGTCCATGAGGAGCCCAAAGCATCTGAGGTGTCCCGTGCTGGCTCTCTCACCTGAGCTGCCAGCAATCCTGGACTGGCCTGCCTTCTCCCAGTACATAAATTCTTACATTCTCCTTGCTAGTGAAGCCATTATAGTCTGGCCTCTTGTGGCTTGCAGCAGGAAGCATTCCCAGAAGAGGCACTGTCTTTCAGCACCATGGAGAGCATCAGGATGGCCATGTCAGCCTCTGTCCGTACCAGGGCTTTGCCTCAGATGTGCTGAGAGGTAGGCTGGAGTGTGATGGACCTATCCAGGCTGAACATGACCATCAGAGCCTTAAAGCAGAGCAACTGTGGTGATGTGGGAAAACTTAGCCTGGAGCCATGACAATAAAACAGGCTTAACTACCCAGCTGTAGCTGGGCCCATACTGGGAAAGGGCCACAGTGTAGGCAGCAAGCAATTGCCCTGGGCATGGGGCAGGGAGGGGAGACTCCTCAGAGGGATTCTCCCCAGGGTATAGCTGCCTGTAAGTGCTGTCCGTGGGTTCTGCATGCTCCCGTAAGCAACCCTGACAAGCTCATGTTTTACCAAGCCTAACCCGATGTGATCTCTCCTGGGGCCATCTGCACTCTCTCTGTGGCTGGGGTAAACAGATGTCCCTTTTGCGTCTCCCCAGGGAAAGCAGTTAACGTGTCATGGCAGAGCGCAAGCCCTTCCTATTGATTCATGTCTGCGTTGAAGTGTTGGAATGAAGCAAGTCCACCAGCTGGTAAATCGAGGCCACGGAGAGTGCCAGCCTCGAGGGGCACCTCCTCCACAGGAGTTTGCAGAGAGGGCAGCCACGCTGAGGCACCCGCCTCCTGAGGCCGTGCTCCTCCATGAGGGCTGTCTCCAGGAACCCCATGTGGTCCCTCCTCCCTCTTCACATTCTGAGCCAGCAGTTAGAGCCTGCCCTTAACTAGCACCCAGGTGAGTCTTACAGATGCTAAGGTGGGGACGGAGCAGCCCCTCCTACAAGCCCACTCTGCCTGCGTTTTACTTTCTTCCAGCTGTGGCAAACATATGCTGGGGAGAACTGAGCCCCCCAGGACACAGGATGGAGATGCATATTTACCTAAGTTTCCTTCTCAGGCTGCAGGGCTGGAAAATTGCCTGGCAGCTTTTATAGACACAGGGCCAGCCTCTGAGGCCAGCCCAAGGCTGCGTTACTTTATAACATTTGCAGCTTCTGAAAGCACAGCCTTGTGGGTAGTAGACCAGTGTTGGAGTCTCCTGATAAGTCTGTCATCACCTGTGTTACTGGTCTGGGGAGACCAGAAGCAGAAGAGAGCAGAGCTTGGGAAGAACCAAGACCCCACGGTCTCTGCCACAAGCCAGAAGCATGTGAGATCTGCCCTTTTCTGTGGTTCTGGGTCCCTCTTCCAGGGGCATTGTGGGACTCTGTTGGTGCAGTTGTTCATAGGACTCTTCAGTGCACAGACAATGGCACCAACATGTCCACATTCTAATCCCTGGAGCCCAGGCACATGTGACCTCACATGGCAAAGAGGGCTTTGCAGATGTGATTAAATTAAAGACCTTGAGATGAGAGCTTGTCTTGGATTATCCAGTGGACTCAAAGGAATCACAAAGGTCCATGAAAGGGCAGTGGGAAGGTCAAGGGAGGACGACCTGGGAGATGCGATGATGGATGCAGAAGGTCAGCATCAGGGAAAGACCTGAAGGTGCTGTGTTGCTGGCTTTGAAGACAGCAGAAGGGACCAGGAGCCAAGGACTGCATGCAACCTCTGGCTGCTGAGACAGACAAGGTCATGGATTCTCCCTGGAGCCTCCAGAAGGAAACAGCCCCGCCAACACCTTGATTTTAGCCTGCTGAGAACCTTGTTGGGCTTTTGACCTTTGCAATTCTTTTCTTTTTCTTCAAATTTTTTTTTTTTTTGCAGTATTTGGGAGTTGAACCTGGGCCTTGCACATACTTTGCAGGGGCTTTACCCCTGGGCTGCACTGCCAGACCATATTATAATCTCTTATTTTGAGTCAGGGTCTTGCTAAGCCATGTAGGCTATCTCTGCCTCAAACTCACTATCCTCTTGTGTCTGTCTCCTGAGTTGCTGGGATTACCAGTGTGCACTACCATACCCAGCTGACTTTTGGAACTGTAAGATAATAAATTCATATTGTTTTTTAGCCATAAAATTTGCAGCAACTTATAGCAGCAATAAGAAACTGATACAGGCTGCAAGTTTCAGTCACTGTTCTAAATGTTTTACATATGAACTCATGGAATCTTCAAGGCTGTCAATGGAATGCTTTTGTCCCCTCAATTCATATTGAAGTCAGAACCCCTCATATGATGGCATCAAGAGGTGGAGCCACTGGGGGATGATTAGGTCATGAGGCAGAGCCCTCACGAATGGAAACAGTGTCCTTATAAAGGACTCTGGAGAGCTGCCTTGCCCCTTCCACCAAATGAGGACATAGCAAGAAGGCACCATCTTTGAGAAAACAGATCCTTATTTGTCACTGAGTCTGTCTGCACCCTGATCTTGGAGGTCTGCCTCCAGAACTGTGAGCAATAAATGTCTCTTGTTGATCAGCCACCTAGTCTATGGTACTTTGTCACAGCAACCTAAATGGACTGTGACAACCACCTTAAGAGGTGTGACATATCACCATCTTCCTCTTACAGATGAGGAAACTGAGGCATGGAAAATGTAGTTAGGTTCTTGGCCAAGGGCACATGGGGAGGTGGCAACAAGGTTCCTGCTGCCCTGTGCTTTGGAGGCAATGGTTTCATCCACTAGGAAAGAAAATGCGTTCAGGGAGGGTCTGGGTCACCAGCAGAAACTACCCTAAAACTTCCAAGAGAGGGGGACTCTGTAGCTGAGGCTTCTTCTGGGCTCCTGAGACCACTGGCTCCCCTGCTTCTGTGCCACCTGTCCCTTTTTCCCAGCATGGCTGCATTTCTAGTGCACGCCAAGGGCTTTGTATTTGTGACCACGTTCCTGCTGTGTTCCACCTGCAGCCTGAGAGAGGGCCCGTGTGCTGCCAGGAAGGTTCACAAATTTCACACCAAGAACTATTTTATGTTTATTTCTAAGGGAATAATTGAGACTCTGCAGAGAAAGATTGGTGTGATGGCCCACATTTTGAGCACAGATCTTCAAAAGAGCTTCACCTAACCCATTTTTCATATCTTTTAGATAGTACCTTAGCAAATGTACTGAGAATCTCACCTAAAACACAAGTTTGACTTTCTTAAAGTCCCATCTGGGTCAGTTTTGCAGAAGTTCCTGATTTGTGCCACAGAAGACACAGCGCACCCTAAGAGTGCACCCTGAGCCAGGGGCCTTTTTTCTCTGAATTCCCCGGTAGGAAGAGAGTAGAATTGCTCTCCGACCTTCTCCACTCCAGCCATTTCACGGGGTGTGAGAGAAGCGTGAGCAGGCCCTACCTTGACCACGGAGAGCATGCCCTCGTTGGTTTGGGGGTTGGTGCGGATCTCAAAGCTCTGCCCGGGGTTCCCGTTGATGATGGTGTATGCAGCCCTCCACGCACCCGTCGTGGGGTCGTCCTTGTCCTCCACTGTCAAATTGACGATAACTCCCACGGCTCCTTCCTCCACTGTGGCTTGAAACTGCAAATGAAGCAGACGGTCACAGTCACTGTCTTGAGAAATAAACAGCAAAGACCATCACAGAGCTCTTCCCATACACGGGGTGTTGGGTGTACTTCATACGCATATCGTCTCATCTAATAGTAAATAACAACACAGCAGAATTATGGCCTGGCAGATGCTACAATCCACCTCTCAGCTTCCGTTTGGTGTAGGTGAGGCTGGGGGGCTGAGAGGCCAAGACTTATTTGTCTCCTGTGGAATGCGGGCCAAAGAATGCTGGGCCGGTTTGGGGAGAGAGATTTAAGAGACAGGTATTCCCCTCTCGCCCTCTTTCTCTCTTTGCCTCCTTGAATGCACACAGCCCCAGACCCAAGGGGAGAATAGAGCCTCAGAGGCGAAGCGGCTTGGGTCCCAGAGTGTCTCCATGGTAGCTAGGGATGTGTGCTCGGAACTACTGTTGAATAAGAAGCAAACTCCTCTGTAGTGTTGGCCAGTGTATACTTTTGATTGCATGTGATCTCATAGCCTCATCCACCCCAGACTCCAGATGACCAGTGAGGGAGAGAGCCAGGACTCAGAAGCAGGAGACCTCAGGCTGGAAGTGCTGTGTTTGCCTCCAGACATCTGCCAGCCCCTGCACTCCTGTCTAATGAAGAAACCCAATTGTGTCCCTCCCAGCCCTTTGCCCACAGTTCCTATGACTAAAAGACTGTTTGCTAAGGAAACTGATCAGTGGTGAGGAGCCTTGTTGTGCCTGTGTTTTTATTGAACTACATCTCAAATACTTGTTGCAAGTAGGTGTGGTGAAAATCAATCAATAAATGAAAAATTAGCTTTCCCATCAATAGAGAACTTCAGGAACTCTCATTAGCACATTTCCTATGAGCCAGAAGCATAAAGTACTGTTTTTGTGCTTACCCCTGCCACGCTACAGGTGAAGAGTAATCTGTTTGCAAATGTTTTATAAACAAGTAATACCAATAAGCTGACAAGAAGAAATATCTTAGAATTTCAATTAGTAGGAACATGGATCTAGAGACAGCAAGACGATGTCAAAAAGGCCTTGTGTTCAAAGAGAAAAATTTGAGAAATGAAGTTTCACAAGCAGCCACTGATTAATTGACTTTCACATAATTAATCATGAGCCTCAACCTTGGCGTCTTGTGTGGGATGGCACGGGAGCAGGAACTCTTCTGTCTACCACACCTCAGCAAATCTGGGAGAGTTGTTTGCCCTGAAAGGAGAGCCTGAAGATTGTTAGACTGTATGCCAGGGCAGAAAACAGCTGGGAGAGGAGGGACGCTGAGCACTCCATCACATGGAGATGGCTTCAGGGGTGATGATTCTGACTTGATTCCATCTGATTCCAGTTTAAGGAAGACTATCAATCTCATCTCCTATCTCTGCTTCCTTTCAAAAAAATCATAGAATTCCTGAACTGGAAAACTAGACTCATCCTCAGCCCTGTCTGGATTTTAGAGCCTCCTACAGGGCTATAAAAAATCCCTCCTGGGTCATAACCCAGTCCAATTGGTCTAGGGCAAGGCCGAGGATTGTGTCTAAGCTGCCCAGATAATTCCAATATGCAGTCCAGGGTGAGAAGCATGAAGGATTCAAATCTAAGGATGACAAGCAGGTGTCACCCTGACTGCCTACTCTTGTGGATAAATAAGGCAGTCTGATCCGGCCTTAAGGGGACTGTAGTAGGATAGAGTGCTGTGATGGATTACTTCTGTCTGCCATGTGTCCAGGAGAGGCACTGGTGACCCATGTCCTCTTTCATCCCATCAGATTGCTGATGAAGATGATCACACAGGGAAGAAAGGAAGATTCCTGATCAAAGTCCTAGAGTGAATCAAAGGTCAGCCTCAAGTCTCTTGGATTCTGTTCTCAACCAGTTCTGTTCCCCAGGCCCACTCAAGAACCCCACTGCCCAGACTGTCCTTCAGCCCTGCTGAGGTCCAAAGCCAGTGGGTTGCAGCATTGCCCCTGCTGATCACAGTGGACATTGGCCCATTAGCTGCCCTTATGGCTCTACTGACCCCTGTAACATAGGGAACCAGGTAGACAATTATGTAGAGCTGGGCTATGCGTATACTAGAGGATGCTGGGAACCCCCAGGCAGATAGAGAGGCTGTTATCATCAACGCTAAGTGAGAAGAGGCTCAGCCAAATCAGATGAGTGTCATATTGTTATGACGAAAACATGTCCAGATCATGATTTGAAGAGATTGGAAACTTTCCATCTTTCTTACTCATAGCTTTATCCCCATCCCTCACATGGTGCTTAGTGCACAGAATGGATGTGGTAAATATGTGCTGAGTGAATGAATGGTGTGAAATACAGGAAGTAAGAGCAGAGGTGAGGGCTGAGAGAGAATGTGGAGGGATGAGCCACATGAGAGAGACATGAGGGCCTGAATCATGGACTGGTGCCTGATTCCCCACTTGTCTGAATGTTCCAGAAGACAAGGATGGACTGATCTCCCTTGTTTCCAGGGCATCTCCAGCAGAGCTGCATTATAACTCTTGGGGACTCCAAGCACTTTGCCTTCACTGGCCTGTCTTACTGTAACAAATTTTCTTGAGCTTTAAAAATGACATTTTTATGGTATGAGGAAACGAATTAAAGTTTTCCTAGATGCTGAAAATTCTTTTCATCTGATTTTAGGGCCCTAGCATCAAAATCCAGTGGTGGATTTTGGGTCAGCCCTGATTCTCAGTACGTAGCACAGTGGCTGGGTCTGAAGATCTGATGGATGGGTGAGTTAGTTAATAAGACTGATGCACACCATGTCTAGGTGAGATGAGCCCGCCCAGCTTCTCCTGTAACAATGATGTCTCTGTGCCTGTGACACTGCCTGAAGGGGCAAGGAAAGATCCCTGTGTTAGTGTGTGAGCAAATGAATCCAAGCAGGACAGGAAGGTGGTGATATTCCAGGAATTCTCAGAAGTTTGTGTGCGGGTCCTCATGTGTGCTTAGAGGTTGGAAAGTGTCCATAGCCATGGTTGTCTATTATCCATCCACCCATCATCATTCATCCATTATCCATCCTCTGCCCATCCAACCATTCACCATCCATCTAGCCATCCATCATCCATCCATCCACCTATCCATCCATCCACCCATCTATCCATCCATCATCCACCCATCCATCCACCCATGAATCCATCATCTATCCATCCACATATGTATCCACCCATCCATCTACCCATCCATCCATCATCCATCCATCCATCCACCTATCTGTCCATTCATCCTTGTACAACTTTCATCCACCTCTCCTCCTATTATCTGCCTAGAGATACACCAGTAAACAAAGGGGACATGGAAAGTTTCTCTTGGAGATTACAGGTTAGGAGAGATAGCTATAAAATAAATGCATAATTATAAAACCACATTAATTGCTCAGAAAGAAATCACACAGTTCTTGAGGAGCTGTAGCAGTGTATGTGTGTTTGTGGGGGGCAGGTGCCTGGCCTACTTTGAGATAGATCATCCGGGAAGAATTCCCTGAGAACTGAAGGAGGAGTTGGGAAGGTGAAGGGGGAAAAAGCATCCCTGGCATCTGGGTCAACAAGAGCTAAGAGTGGGAGGAAGCCTGTGCATTTGCAGAACAGAAGAAGGAGGGTGTGGGCAGAATGTAGCAGGGGTACCAAAGAGGAGCTTGGCATTGGGCTACAGAGGTGGACAGAGTCAGGAGGTGTGGGACCTTGTGAGCTAGCAAAAGGCATTTGGAATTTACCTTGAAAGCAAAGTGGAGTCTAATCAAGGAACTGGGTTATGTTTAAATCTACTCCTGAGAGAATTCAGAAAAAAATAAAAATCTTTAAATATAAAAAACATTCAGCACAATTATTATGGTCTTTGTTAAGACCATTATCTGATTCTTGCATAAACTGTAAAGCCAGTTTCTCTGAGCATCCATTTAGAAACTCATTATTGCATAATTAAATACTCATTCTATTAATTCTATTCAATGTTTTAACCCCATTATGTAATTCAAGAATGGAAAATTAAATAGATTAAAATGAAATAGTACCATTTTACATTTCTATAGCAATGTTCACTTTGTGATTTAAAAACAATAGACAAGACATTAATTTACCAAAGCAGAGCAAGAGGGATTATTGATTGTAACATTACTTCCTTTAATTGGAAAAAATAGATAAAGTTACTTTTCTGTTAAACTGTGTGGCAAATAAAATGCCAGATGTAAAACATATTTTTGCACAACTATTGTGGGCCATTGGCTTGGGATAACATGCTGACACTTGTCAGCTCTTTTGATTCAGAGCAGAGTTGCTTCATTCTCCTTTCTTTGGGAAGGCAGAGTCAGTTATGTGATGGGCATTTAGGATGAGTCTACCTGGACTGGCCACAAAGGTTCTCACCAGGGAGAGGGGAGACACAGGGAGTTTATTATTACTGTTATTAGCTGGAAGCCATGGTACAAACTAATGGCTTCCCTGGCATCATTTCCATGGAGGCTATGTCAAGCATTGATTATGTTCTCTCTCTTCCATCCTCTCTCTGGCCTCTCCTGACCCCCAAGGCCCCTTCCCAGTGGCTCAGATTTTATTGCACAGAGAATGGATGCTCTTCCTCACTGAGCAGAGTCAGTCTATAGTCCATCCTGGAAGGTGGAAATAATGGTCAGCACGATTTCCCACCTGGAATGCTGCAGGTAGGGAAGAAGTGACAGCAGAGGATTTTAAGGGACTGGACATATGCAAGATTGCATGCTTGCCTACTGGAGTCCAGGTTCACGAGCTGTCAACCCTGAGGTTTCACAAAGAATTGACATTGAACTTGAAAAGCTGGGATGTAGTCAGGTGGGCTTTGGCTTTGGAAAATTAAAAAGATAAAGCATCAGACAGATTTCTAAACCTAATCTCTATTTGTGAGGATAAAAGTGTAGGGAAGGGACTGTCAGAAATAAGACGAGCAAACATTTTTGGTGAATCTATGTTTATAGAAAGGATACAGCTTGTTGGGAGAGTCTCACCTCTTGCTGATAGTCTAATGGGCAGAGGATGACTGATATAAACAAGATAATGCACTTAAGAAGCTTGGCCCGTCGCCTCGCATGTCTACAGTAACGAGTCAATATTTGTTAGTGATAATGATGACAGGCTTTGCTCTATCCATATAAAATTCTTACTAATGAATTGGACAATGAGGTTCAGATGCCGGCCACTCTTTCCATTCTCACCAGTCTACTTTGGAATGGGGTTATTTGTATATGTACCTTATTTCCCTGGATGGGTGAGGAGAAAGCTTTTCGCTTCAATTCTGTATATGTGACACTCACAAACCTGCTTATCCTTGTCTTGCTTTGGCAAGGGGACCTTCACTGCCAAGGTACATGGTGCGGACCTACAATTAGGTCAGCTGTGTTGGACATCTGGATTCCTTCTGCCTATGATTAGGATTCACCTTGGGATGGAAAGATGCAAGGATCCATTTAATTAATTAGTTAATTACTTTATATAGCTGTACTAAGGGTTGAACCCAGGGCCTCTTGCATGCTAGGCAAAAGCTCAGCTACATAGCCCACCTCTTATTTTGAGACAGGGTCTTGCTAAATAGGCTGCCACTGGCCTGGAAACTGTGATCATCCTGCCTTAGCCTCCTGACTCACCTGGATTACAGGCGTGCACCATGGTGCATGGCTGCAATGGTCCATTTTAATAGGTAGTCAGTGTCTGTTACATGCAGTAGATTATACCAAACACAGGAAATACAGCAGAATGAGAGGGACAGTATTCCTGCCTGGGCACCACCCTTCTTTATATGTTTTACATACCAATGATGTATTCAGACAATCTGTCTTCTATAATTTCTGAAACCTTTCCCTCCACTCTCACAATTCAAGGCTACATCTATGGCCAGTTGTGGATGCTTTTATATCTGACATGATTTAGCTTCCAACTAATGGTCATTTCAGTAAATGGTGTTGGGTCAATTGGATATCATGTGAGAAAAACAACGAATCTTGACCCCTAACTTACCCATACACAAAAGGGGAAAAGTAAAACAATATGTTTAACAAGAAAACATAAGAGAACACTTTTATTCAGCTTACATGTAATGTTTATGTGTTTAAATGTAGTATAAAATAGTTATATATTATAAAAGTAGAAAATGTAATTATATACACAAAGTACACATAACAATAAACATTTACATAAAAATTTAAAAAGTATAAGCATACAGTACAGATTTCTAAATAAAGTTCCTGTGGCATCTCAGAAATGCCCTCAGAAGTGATTAATGCCACATCAAAAAATGCTCTCAGAAGTGATTAGCTGCAGAACCACATGAGGGACCTTGAGGCTGCTCATGGGCCAGCTGTCATGATAACTGGAACCTGTGGATTCCTTCCCTAGCATGTCTCCCAAGAGAGGTAAAGCCGGGCCCTGAGGTGACTGTAGGATCAATATGGAAATACATTTGGGAACTGCTAGGCCATCATGGCCTCAGACATTGGACAACATCTTTTCCTTTTTCCACCATCCGGTTAAAATTCTGTGATTGCTTTGTTCCTTTGAAGATGAGGAGGGCATCAGAGCCCTGATTTTCAATACTCATGGAAGACAGCACACACAGTGAAGAAATGAACTGAATGTCAGGACTCAGATTTCCAGCCACGGTGAGCGGACAGAATTCGGCATGGATATCCCCATGCTCTCAGGGAGGGCCAGCTTGGGGCATGCCCTGCACTGGTGAGCTCCTTGAGAGCTGGGGCCATGCATCTGGTTTCCTGAAATGCCCAATGCCACATCTTCTATAACATGATAGCAGTACAAGTAGATACCAAGTTTCAGATCATTTTATATAGAGAATAAACATCCAAGCGGGGAGGGGACAGCATGGCTGCATTTGGTGCTGTCACAATGAGAATAGTGACCAGCTCTTCTTTACTCTCATTGAGAGAAAAGAAAATGAGCTGAATTATAGTTCAACTGCAGAGAGAACGGAATTTGTTTTCCTTTTTTTGGTGTTGGGGATGGAAACCAGGATCTCACACATGCTATGCAAACCTTCTACCACTGAGCTGCATGTTCAGTTTCTTTTTAATTTTTTTTTTTTTGAAAGAAGTTCTTGGTATGTATCCCAGGCTAGCCTCGAGCACATGGACTGAGTGCTGAGATTACAGGAATGAGGTACCATGCCTGGCTTTTTAAAATTTTTACACTAAAAAAATTTTTGAAACAGGGTATCACTAAATTGCATAGGCTGCCTTGGACCTGGAAATCTCGATCTTCCTGCCTCTGCCTCCCAAATTGCTTGGATTAGAGGTGTGCAGCAGGGTGCCCCACTAGGAGGCCATTTTGTTTCACATGGTCCTAGTTTCCTTGGCAATAGCTGATTGGACCCAGAGGAAGGCACCTGACCAGGGCATAACCAATCCACGAACAATCAGATTATTTCTCGTAAAAATTTGAAGTCAGACAAATAGAGGTCTCTGAGCAGTGAGTTGAGCATGAGGTGAGTGTTTTTTATTGCCATTTGGACACTGATGGATTATCAGAAAAATCTGATGTGTATGGTGAAACAAATGAGTAGCCCTATTGAGGGAAAGCCTGCAGCCATAGCTCTGTGGCATCTGATCCCATCAGATCTTGGAAGCTAAGCAGGGTCGGGCCTGGTTAGTCCTTGGATGGGAGACTGCCTGGGAACACCAGGTGCTGTAGGCTTGGGAGAAGGACTCGGCAACCCATTCCCAAAAATCAATCTGCCATTGAAAACCCTATGAACATCAGAGAAATTTGAGTCGGATACCGACTCAATGGCACCTAACAACAACAACAACGAGAGAAAAACAAAGACAGATTTCTGTGGCTCTCAAGGATAGATTAGGAAGTGCCCTGGTCTCTGATGAGTTTCCGGGTTCTGCCTCCATTTCCATGAGGTCCGTTGCACTTCTAGCCTCATTCTCACTGCAGCCACCTTGTCTGGGTCTCTTTCCTCGCAGCTGTTGACTGTGGGGAGAACAGTGTGGCGGATGTCTGATATCCTCACCACGTAAGTGTGGCCCTTTGGATGATGACTTGGGTTCCATGAATGTTTCCTCGAGTATTTTTACCCTTCACATCTTAATATGGAGATTTCCAAATATTTATAGGAGCCGGCAAAGTAGAGCAATGAGCCCCAGGAGACTGTCACTAGGCTTCAGCTATCTCCAGCTCACACCACCAGATTTCATCCACACGGCAGCCCCTCCCTGCTTCTCCACGGCACGCAGCAAATCCCAGACCTATCATTGCCACTATAAATATTTCAGTGCACAGCTCTAAAAGATAAAGAATCTTCTTAAGAAAATAGGATCAAAGTCCTTCCTTGATTCACCTAACATTAATTTCTTCTACTGACGATTATCGTGTTTCTCGTTTGTGCCTAATGCTTTGCTAAAAGTTTTGCATGTTATCTCTTATGCAAAAGAGGGTACCTACAAGCTCTGGTACAGGACAGTTACAGAAGGGACTATTAAACATCTCCATGTGTTATCAGACTTTCGCAGGGAACTGTTCAAGCCATCCACCACCCCTAAACAGTGAGGAAATCTCTAATGTGGTAACAGCACAACAATAACAACTCTAGCAACTCAGCAGGAAATAAACATGCCCTGAGCAAAGCACGCTCTCTAAGATTCTCTGACATGCCAGGCAATGTGGTTCTTGATGATCCTAGAGAACCGGCACCAAGGTCCCTCTCATGAGTTAGTTTAGGGAGCTTAAGGCTCTCTGCCTTAGGAGGATGATGCAATAAATATTGCATTAGATGCAATGAATATTACATCAGCCCAGGGTAGCACAGGGCTGGAAGGAGGAGAGCTGTGTTTTGAGGGCTGTCCTCTGTGAGTCCCCTTCTACCCAGAGGAAACGCCCAGGGTCTCCTCCCCTCCTGGCCTAAGGGGTAGGGGATGGGTCGATGGGCAAGAGAAGGAAGCAAGTTCATTGCACTCTGTAGCAGGAGCTGTTCCTCCTTCCCTGTTGGGGCACACTCTTCCACGTCAACTTATTTCTATGAGGAGTTTTTATGTGCTGGCTACAGACATAGCAGGTGCTGAGTAAATGACTTTTTTTTTTTTTTTTTTTTGAGGTACTGGGGGTTGAACCCAGGGCCTCGCGCCTGCATGCTTTGCAAGTGCTGGACCACTGAGCTGCACCCCCAGCCCATTTTTTTTTTTTACTTGTTGAGACAGGTTCTTGCTAAATTATGCAGACTGCCTCTGGTCTCGAACTTGCGATCCTCCTGTCTCTGCCTCCCAAGCCGCTGGGATTACAGGCGTGCACCACTGCACCCGGCTGAGTAAATAACTTTTGAAGAAGACTCTGGGCTGGGATCTGGTTCTCTGGGACTCCAAGAGGCCACATTCTAATGGCTGACTTCTTTACATAATTCTGCCTACTGGAGCTCTTCAGAGCTGCCAAACACAGACACATATTTGCAGAACTAAAAAAAAAAAAAGTTTTCAGAAGGTAGAGGCTCAAATAACAAAGCATGTTTTTGTTTTTTCCTCTCCCTCTACAAAACAAAATGAAAACACAGCCACTGGAAACTGATAGGAAAATAAGGCAGTTGGGTAGCAATTCTCAAACTGTGTTTCTGGGAACTGAGGATGTTTTGAGAGACTCTCCCCAAATCCTGCCAATGCAGCCAGTATTTTCCTCTAAACAGTAAACAGGTAAACTGCCTGAGGAATCTGTTAATTGTGTTTTATCTATTTTGCTTATTAGAGTTCCCGCTTAAGATTTTGCTTGGAATAAAGAGACTTTGAAAACCACTCCCTTAGGGAGCTGACGACATAAATATTACATTAGGTGGTGGGAAGCAAATAACAACCGCAGAGCAGATCCGCCTACATTCTTTTTTCTCTGAATGCTAGACTTGGACACTTTATTTCCACTGACATTAGCATTTCTCCCTCAGCTGAGTTTTTCTCCTTAAAAAAAAAGAAAAGAAAATGAAAAACACATTGTCCTTTCAACGAGATAATTGAAACCAGTTTAATTTTGAGAAGCAAAGCGATTTTCTGTAGAGTTATGCATTTGACCACAGATATTTGAATCGGGATGAAGAACAGCCTTTTCAGCAATAATAGCACGGTCTGCTCTAAGGACTTTGCTGTTTGGTTTAAGCAATTCTGCAAATGTGCAGCAGTGGGAAATTCAGTGAGGTGGATGAATTCTGATTGGCCTTTAACTCATGGGTAGATTCTGGGTAAATTCGTAACTTTCCTGACTCCCAATTTGCTTAACGGAGAAGTAGGGATCTGGGGAGAGCAGTAGTTGCTAATGCTGAATACACATTAGAAGCACATGAAAGTCCTTTAAAAACTACTGATGATTTTTCTTGGGCCAGGCCCAGTCATTTGCACTTCTACAAACCGCCTTGGATATCTAGTGAGCAGCTAGGGCTGACAGCCGGTACTCAAGTTGACCACTAAAGTCCTCTCCTCCTGCAATGATGACACATTAAAAGGACCTTGATGACCCAGTTGAATATGAGCTGGGGCCACAGGATAAGGCACAAGGGTGGCGGTGCCACAGGGTGCCTTGGTGGGAACTCTGGGGTGTTCATGCTGCTCTGCTTGGGGAGTTCACAGCGTGGCTAAGCGGGCTAAGGACACACACTTGCTGATGAACTTGCAGGCTGTCGCCCGGAGGTCATCTCTTTTCTTGACGGTTTTACCTTGGCAGATCCGTGCCTTCCCTCCTCAGTGTCTGCTCTCTGGGCCCCATCCAGAAGGCTCTCTGGGAAGGAAGGGGTGTCTGCTCAGGAAGGTGGACAACTCAGGAGGGAGAATTGACTCTGGAGGACCACTTTGGAGCTATTGCCTTTGGCTTCCATCCTCAAGGGCGGGTGGGCTCTATACCTAGTGAGCTACTTTGGGGACCGAAGAAGGACTTGTGTCTCTGGGGACTTCTGTCTGGCCCTGCAGATCTAGGTCCTGGGGAGACCTCTGCTGGTCAGTCTGCTGACCTGCCCCGCTTACTCTGAGGTCTCTCTCTGCTGAACATCCATGGAGGGGCTGCACCTAGCTCTAGGCTGCCCCCTGGCTGAAGGGCTCATCATCCCCCATCCCCACATCCACCCTCACCCTGCCTTCCTCCTATCCACGTGCTAATTCCCTGTGCATGCGCTCAGCAGCCCACCCACTTGCCCACTCCTCTTCCATGTTAATTCCCTCAACATGCTCACGTTCCCAGACATGTGCTCATTCCATTACCCCACCCACACCTCCACTCCCCTACCTACGCACTCTTCAAATGCTATGGCCAGCTGTGTTGCACAAAGATCTGCTCCTGACACTGGACGCACCGCACCGCACCACGGCTGCATGGAGGTGGTCTCTGCTTTTGTGAGTTTTGTTTCCAGGTGAAAGCAAGATAGCACACAGAGACACACACAAGAAAATACCACACTGGCAGAGTTCTTTGAAGAAAATAATGCAGGAAATACTGTTCCTAAGTGACTCTTTTCTTTTTCAACCTCCTTCCAACGAGGCAATTCTTCATCTGCCTCTTGGGCCCTTGGCCTGTCAACTCCACTTCAAAGCACTGGGATTGTGCCAGGGGGCTGAGATATTAAAAAGAAGCTGCAATTCCTGATTCTAGGGACTCTATATTGGAAGTTTCTGTGCTTTGTTGTTGTTGTTGTTAGGTGCCATCCAGTTAGGTCCAGCCCATAGCGGCCCTATGTACAATAGAATGAAAGAGGCACTATATCTAATGGTGCTTTTCTGTGATCCAGGGGGTTTCCAATGGCTGATTGTTTTGGGAGTGGGCTGCCAGGGCCTTCTCCCATTTTTACAGTGCTGGGGATCAAACCTAGGGCCTTGGAGAGTGTGGAGCAAGCACTTTGCCAACTGAGCCCTTCTATACATTAAGCTCCATTTTTTCATCTTTTGAGAGATTTCTTCCCCTAGAGTTAAGATTTTGCCCAATCTAGTTTGATTTCTAAACTACCGAGAGACAAATGCATTCCAAGCCAAATCAGCTCATGATTTTTCAAACCTTCAGAAGGTCTTAATTTCATCCTGGACAGGTGGCACTTTGGGAGAACCTCCCTCAAAGTCTTTAGACACAGAACTGTGTATTTTTCTTGGTAGTAGCTTGAGATATAATTCACATACTACAAAATCCAACCATTTAAACTATATGACTAGATGATGTTTGTTATATTCAGCGTGGTACAACCACCTCAGCATCAATTTAATTCTCTTCCTTTCTTTCTTTCCTTCCTTCTTTCTTCTATTTTGAGACAAAGTGTCACTAAGTTGCGCAGCCTGCCTCTGGCTTCAAACCTGTGATCCTCCTGCCTCAGTCATCCAAGTTGTTGGGATTACGGGCCTGAGCCACGGAGCCACCATCAATCATAGAATATTTTCATCACCTCAGAAAGAAACCTTGTATGCGTTAGCTGTCTTGCTCTTTCTCCCCCTTGCCTGTAGGCAGCCCTAATCCACTGCCTGTCTCTATGGGTTTGCCTACTCTGGACAGTTCATAGAAATGGAGTACACCCTATGTAGCCTTTTGTGTCCAATGGCTTTAATGCAGCTTCACATTTTTAAGGCCTATCCCTGCTGCAGTGTGGATTTGTACTTCATTCCTCTGAATGACTGAAAAATATTCCATCACATGGACAAACCGCTTTTTGTTTATCCATCCATTCATCCACTGCTGGGCGTTTGGGTTGTTCCTCCTTCTTGGTGATTGGGAACAGGGCTGAAAGTCTCACATGGATCTATGTTTTTGTTCTCTGGGGGTCACACCTGGGTGGTATGGAGTCAAGCCATATCCACAAGCACGTGGCCCTGCTGATAGACCTTTCATATGCAGAGGGCACATGTTGTTGGCTGACTTCCCGGAGCCTGCTGTCTCTGGCTGTCACATAGAAAAAAGCAAGGAGGTCCCCCTTTCCAGTAGCATGAGGGCTGGGAATGACAGGGAGGAGGCTCCGTTTTCCCAGTTTCCATGGGGGCACTGGTGGATGAGTGCAGGAGCCGGACAGAGCCCTCTGGAGCCCATAGGGACAGGGCTTCCAGCTAGAGAGACTGCATCTTTAATCTCCCCAGCTGCGCAGGAATGGACACCCTTGGATAGGCTCTTGATGCTAACACCCTGGTACAAGTACAGACAAGAGAAACCTTCTGCTTTCATTATGAGGGATTTGTACAAATTCATACACGGAACTGACTTATAGTTTCTAATTTATATTTAAATTCCAAATGTCTTAGTCAGGAGAAACAGCTCTAAATCCATTGTCTGTGTTTGCACCATTGATTATTGTTTCACATTGAGCCCATGGGCTCGATCATAATTCCTATCGGCTGGTCCACACATTTCTTCCCCAGTGACTGATAGAGTTCTTGAAAACATCTGATTCCCCTGGGGAGAGGGGATGGATGAGTGTCCTTCCCTTGCGAATCAGGCACAATGACAGAGGGAGCATTAGCTAAATCGTTCTGTGTCTTCTGGGCTTGGATCCCAGGGTGGCATAACCTAACAGAAGCCTGTGTGGGGGCCCTGGAGGTATTTTGTCATGTTGAAAAAGACCAGTGAGGAAAGTGATTCATGTTTAATGCTGGGGAAGCTCTGTCACATTGGTTGTGCGACCTCTGACAACTCATTTAAACTCCTGAGTCTCAATGGTCTCATCTGCAAAATGGGAACAATAATAGCGCCTGCCCTTATGGGATTATGAGGATGATGACATGCCTGGATATATTTATAAAATGCTTAGATGAACGCCCAGCATATAGTACACATTGTTATCATGAACATCGATAAAATGAGCACAAAATGAAGGAGGTTGTGGTGAACATCGTTATAAGGAACATGGACAAAGAAATAAACTTTGTTCTTTGGGGGACCTTTTGTTCTAGAACATTCATCACTCCCAAAATAATATTCCTGCCCATGGAGTGATTCCTTTGTTCTCTAAGCGGCTTAGAGCTGGGGGTCCTTATAAGAAACCACAAGTGTCCTCACCAATACTTCTTAGCTCCTAATTGCATTCTTAATCCACCTCAGGGCTTCTCAGCCTCTCTGCAACTGGTAGGTTGGGCTGGCTAGTGACTTGTCAGCTGGGCCCTGTGAGAGGTTCAGCGGCATCCTGAGCTCCCACCTACCAGATGCCAGAGCAACAGCCTAAGGTGTTGTAGTGAAAAATGTCTCCAGACAATGCCAGAAGTCCTACCGGTATGTGTGTGCGTGTGTGCGTGAGTGCATATGTGTGCGCATGGGTGCTTTTTCTGGGGTGAGAACCCCTAATCTACCCAAACCACATTTGTCAGGGGCTCCACACAGGTCCTATACCCATGAACAGCAGCCCCCAGGACAAGATGAATTGGCAAGTTGGTCCTACATTCAAACCCCGTAGGAGACACAGAAATAGCAGAATAACATTTTTCAGGATAATTGCACCACACATTGCCAGAAACACATTCAAGGGTAAAACTAAAGACTATAATTATTATGAAAATTATTGATGTAGTTTTCATTACTCTACAATTTTTGAATTAGTGACTGATAATCCCTTTTATAGAAGAAGAAAGGCAGCATTTTCGACTTTCTGTTCTCCCTGATACCTGTGCACCTCTCACTTTTCAATAAATATATTTCACATCTGTGGGCACCTTGTGTCACAGACCTGGGTCCCACAGCCAGGTGCCACTGAACCCCCAAGGACAAGGGCTCCAAAGGATGTAGCTCTGTCTCCTGTGGGGTATCTCAGTGGGTCCTGGAAAATTAGAAAGGGGGTGTGAAAGCTTCATTTGGTCCAGTTATAACTCTGCGCAGACATGAGCTGATCTGGCCAGACAAAATTTCTGTCTGGGTCCATCTTCCCTCTCCATCCGGTAAGCCCTTGCTAACAAGGAGATCCTGGGACCTGCAGCCTCTCCACCGCTGGACAGCTGGTTAGAGCTGCAGGATCTGGGCCCCACGCTCTGCCTCTGATCTCCAGGTAACTGAGAACTCCATCAAGTTTGAGAAGTCTGCTCCGGACCTTCTGTCCTTTCTCAGCCTGACCCTGGAGGAAGGAGAGTCAGGAGCGCAGGGGCCCTCAGCATGACCAGCCTGGGAAGATGCAGGCCCCTCTCCTGCTCTCTGGACTCCATCTACAAGGGGCTGTCTCTGCTCCCGCTGGAGTGGACACCCCCCATCTCTGTTGCCAAGCCTCTCCCGCTCTACTCCTTGGCGTCTCACCCCTTCCTGTCCTGCCTCCTGCCTATCAACCTGTCTCTCCTTTCAAATCTACAAACATGTTCAAAACTCTCCAGTTTAAGAAACAATAACAACATGCACAGCAGAGAACAAGCAACCTTCCCCCACCATGCTCTGGCTCCTTCACAAGATGGGCCTGTGTTTTCTCACCTCCCAAGGTGCAAATGAAGAGTAAAAGCAGTGTGAAAGACGCCATGGCACTAGGAAGCACAATAATAAGTACTGCATATTTATTTGCAATCAAGGAACAATGTAATTGGTCATTGTTGAGATGTAATTACAGTGAAAACATACTGCTCAAAAATCCTTTTCAGGTCTGGCTGAACAGGTGCTAAGGGGACTTTTTATGAAACTCACACAGAGCAAGACACATTCCAGCAGCAACCTTGGCTGCCCTGCCTGGACTGTACCATCTCGAAGAGGGCGGGAGGGTGCGGACAAAGTGGGTGAGCTTTATGTACAGAGCACATGTGCTCCCATAGAGGAGAGGGATCTGAAGGGAATAGGAAGTCTTTCAGCCAAAAATCCCCCGAGTGATAAGGCTTCCTGTAGGTAGCACAGGAGAGTGTGGGAGAGAGTAGAATGTGGGGGGAGAGAGAGCTTGGGAGCTGAGGAGTGGGGCAGCAAAGGCAGGTGGGGAAAGATGTAGGCAGAGCTCCAGAAAAGTTAGGAAGAGAGACAGAAGGAGGGAAGAGACAGGAGAGGAGGGGCAAAGAGAAAAAGGTAGAAAATAAAGATATGAGAGAGAAATGGGGAGCAGGACGGAGAGGGAAAGAGGGAGAGAGAGAGAGAGGAAAATGAAGGAAGAAAGAAAGAAAAGGAAGAAAAAATAGAAACAGATAAGGACTCAATCTTTGCATGTCATTTTCTTTTTCTTTTTTTCTCTCCCTCCCTTCCTCCTCTTTCTTCCTTCCTTCTTTTCTTTTCTCCTTCCTTCCTTCCTCATTCTTCTTTCTCTTCTCTCTCTCTTCGCTCCTTTCTTCTCTTCTTTTCCTCTCTCTCTCCCTCTCTCTCTCTCTCTTTCTCCTTCCTCCCTCCCTCCCTCTCCCAGACCCCTTATGAAGCAGGGATTATGGGTCTGTGTCACCAGAAAGGCTCATTTTGTTTATCCTTAATGAGAAAATCTGAGCGAACCAGGAGCTGTGCTCCAGGGTTTTCCTTATGCCCAGGGGCTGTGGAGCAGTGGTAGCCCTGCGGCATCTGATCCCGTCAGAACTCGGAAGCTAAGCAGGGTCAGGCCTGGTTAGTACCTGGATGGGAGACCGCCTGGGAACACCAGAAGCTATAGGCTTGGGAGAAGGACCTGGCAACCCCCTCGCAAAAACCAATCTGCCATTGAAAACCCTATGAACAACAGAGAAGCACTGACAATAGTGTTTCCCCTGTTGTACAGAGGGTTGCTATGAGTCGGATACCAACTCGAGGGCACCTACCAACAACAACCAACAGGGGCTGTGGCGGTAGAAATGAAGATGGGAAATTTCCATATCAATAGCAACCCAGTGGTTGAAACTCTGTCTCCTCAGCTACTTTGAGTACCTGGGAGGCAGAGGATTCTGTGATTGCCTGGGACTGGGGTGGGGTGAGAGGGAGCCTGTCCTGCAGGTCACAGTACTGGGTGCTGCCTCCATGCAAACCATCATGAAGTCCCATCTTTTCGCAACAGATCTAAAATCTAAAATGAGACACAATTCCACGGGCTTGTAATGACTCTATGTCTAGAGGCCATTCTGTGTGGAAGGTTCTCCAGGCCTGGGAGGGTGGGTCCGCTGGGTGACCGCCCAGGCCCCTTGTGGCCAACACTCACGTGACTCCCAGGACGCATGGCAGGTGCATGTGGGGAAGTGTCTGCGTGCTGTGGTGCTGTGCTGACCCCACAGGGGTCCCTCAGACATGGGCTTGGGCATGGGGCCCCTTGAGTCACCCCTGTTGCCTTTGCAAAATCCTGTGTTCCAGGTACTCCTTGAGGGGACATGTAAGGAGAAGTTCTGAGTCAGGGAGCCGCCCCAAACGTGCAGTCACCGGCCTCAGGATAGCTTATGTGAAGAATCGTGACAATGCCCACCTCAAGGGATGGTGGGGGCTGTGGGTCCTGTTTGTAACACAGCTCAGAAGTGTGTTTATAACAAACACATCCTCTGGGCAAAAGAGTTGGGACAGGGATGGGACAGTTTACTTCCTGGACCGAGAGGAGACCCAAGAGGCAAGGAGACACGGGGACAGAATCTCTTTCCGTTCAGGGCCCCTTGGACACACAGGCAGAGCAGCCCCAGGGCTGACGCCTGCCACTATGGACAACCTAGCTCCTCATGTGGCACAGATGCTCTGACTGCTGAGGATAAGAGGTGGGTCACCTGAGGGGATGCGCCCTCTGGATGTCCCAGCTAGGGGAAGAGCTTACTCATTTCCCTTCTCTGGCAATAACAGCAACTTTTGCAGGGAAACAGGCTTCCATTCAGCCAGCCAAGCTTCAAGGCAGCCCAGCCTATCTCTCACTGTGACACGCGAGGGCACACACAGACACGCACAGACACACGCATGTGCTTGCACACACACACATGCACCGCTCCTGCAGCAAGTGTTGCCAAAGTGATTGGACACACAGACTCATGGTTATGGTGGTTGTTGTTATTGTTAGGTGCTGTTGAGTTGTGTCCAACTCATAGTGACCCTCATAGGGTTTTCAATGGCTGATTGTTTTGGGATTGCCTCAGGAGTGGATTGCCATGTCCTTCTCAAGTTTTTCTGGTACTGGGAATTGAACCCAGGACCTCAGAGACTTCAGAGAGGAGCTCTACCAACTGAGCTAAATCCCAGCCCCATGGTTACAGTAGCACTTGTGAAAATGGGAGAGACCTCCACGTATACCAGGACAGGGTGAGCAGCACTGTAAAGGGGAAAGGTGTGTGTCCTTGATGCCCCAGGGAAGAGAGAGGGCCTGAAGTGCTAGCTTTGGGGTGCAGACCTCCAGGGAAGAGAAGAAACTAAAATGAGGCCCAAGGGCAGTGAGTTTCGGGGCTCATTTACAGGTGGAGGTGAGCAGTAGCCACTTCTTTCTTCTGGGACAATAAGCAGGTGGGTGGGTGGGGGGTGGATTTATGGCCCTTGGGGAGCTGGAACAGACTTCAGGATGGGGATCTGGCTGAACTGAGAAGCTGGGAGAGTGGCAAACGTGCCTTTGTTCTAGAGAAAGCAATGCTCTGCAGAACAGCAGCGACATAAAGGTTGTTGGTGGGTCAGTGGTCATAAGAGCTGCCCTTTGCCCATGCTCCCATGTCATGGCCTGAGCTGGCTGCTGGCCTAGCAGGGTAGGTTCTGGAATGAGCCGCAACTTCCTAGGGGAAAATGGAGGTGTGGAAACGTACAGGTACTGGGCCAGGGTGGCAGTGACTGGGCGTGGGAGGTGGGAGTGCACCTCGGGGGCCTGTGTCTGCAGCCTGGGCACTACCCTGTCTTGGTGGCTTCCACACCACGCTGACCGCAAACACTGCCCAGGGGCCCACTGAGAGCATCTGGCTCCCACCCACCATCTCCCAGGCTTCTCCTGGGGGCATGGGGCGAGGAGACAGGAGACCATGCTGCAGGTTCAGGACAGAAAAGGATACACACCTGGGTGCCTACGCAATGGCGGACAGACTTCCAAGTCAATTCCTGTCTCCCTTTTCCACCCCTCTGATGAGGGAGAGTCATTGGAATGGCCGAGCACACCAAGCCTCTGCCAGGAGACAATGCTGTCCTGCTCCTCCCTCGCTCCCTGACCCTTCCTATACCCACCCTCTGCACTGTGAGGCCAGGCTGCCTGCCAGCGCCAGCCAGTGTCGCGCTCTGTCTCTTATCCTGGCTCCACAAGTGCTCCAGGGACGGTGGGGAGGGGCCCCTGAAGAGGTTCCTGTGATCCTCACCTGAAGTGAGGGGCACGGGAGGCAGGAGCCCTTCTGACCCGGTGTAGCTGGGGTTATTGGAGGTTTTGGAGGAGGTTTAGGGATGACTGGGGAGTGGAAAGAAACTCAGAGATGGAATAGGTCCAAGAATGGGGAGCTTGGAATTTTGAGAATAGAGAAGAGCCTAGAATATTCAGTCTTGTGCCCCTGGTCGTTAGCCTGTGGACTAGGCTGTCAGGCACAGGCGTATCTCCTGCCTGGTCCTTCTGCCCTTCGGCCTTTCCAGCTCCCTTTAGAGGCTCTGGCTGCAGGCTCCAGTTGAGGCCTGCAGAGCCTCGGAGGCACTGGTTACTATTCAGTTTTCCCTGAGGCCCCACTGCACTGAGGGCTCCCACTACTGATGGACCCAGCTGGAGGTCTAGAATCCCATCTTGGCTCATGGCTGGGTACCAGACCCTTCTGGGTTGTGGGCCTTACCCTCTGAGTATCCACTGGTGCCCATATATGGAGGATATGGCTTTTGCCTGCCATCAGCTGGTAGTCTACATAGGTATAGCCACCAGGGCAGCTCCAGGAGGACAGAGGGGAAGGAGATTGGGAAGTACCTAGATCATGCTCAGAAAAAGGCTATGAACTGCAACTTTAAATACTCATACTTCGGGGCCAGGTATTGTGCTTTTAAGCATTTATCCCACAAAGACCTTTCTGCATGTGCACAAAGAATACCATTCAAGTCTTTTTACTGCTTTAATATTCTTAAAAGGGAAAACTGGCAGTCACCAAAATGCCTATCAAAAGAGAGCTGGTCAAACTGTGGGACATCCATAAAATGGAGCACAGTACGGAGCCATTAAAATGAATGAGGTAGTAAACTGTTCGGCATTATTGATCAAAAGGGAAATCTATTGTACTGGCCTATGGAAATGTCTTGGGTTCACCTATTGGAAATAAAACGTGTTAAGTTAATGAAATCGGGAGAATGCGGGCCATCTCGGGGCACTTTGTAGGCAGCAATGGCTTCAAGAGAAGCCGGTTTTACAGGACCATCTCATCCCTAGACGCAGCAGTGAAGCAATCAACTGGTGTTCGCTGATTGGAGGGCAGGGGCTGACCGGAAGGCCATTGCCCTGGTTACAGCCCCTCCCAGGTGAAAGACAGATGAGACAAGCCACCAGCTCATCCAGTCAGGGGTCTTGAGGGGTGGAGCACGTGCTTCTGGAGGCTCCCACGCAGAGGAGGGCTTGGGGAGGGTTTGTGTGGGGTGGGTGGTTGGGCAGTGGAGGGAGGGTAAGAATCACGAGGGGCCCAGCTTGACTTGCTTAGGAAAGGCCTTCAGAAATGGGGTCCTGCCGACCTGCTCGAAATTACCACTGACGCAAGGAAAATTGTGACAGTGAGCGTCTCCCTCCTTGCACCTGGAGACAGCAGAGCCTGTTCTCCTGAGGGTCCCATGACGTTGCGCCATCTGTGAACATGTGGTTTCTGTGAGTTGCCTTGGATTACTCAACATTACAGAGAAATTTTCTGGCTTTTGCCACCACCAGAGAAAGGCCAGGCTCATCCCAAGCACACAGCAAAAGCCAAAAGGGGAAAAACCAAAAATACCAACAGTGAAGGCAGGGTTGCATGGCAGGGACTGGGTCAACCTTTCCACAAGCAAAGAAATAAGGAATGTTATTTCTCTACTTTATAGATGAGCGAGAAAATACAGCGAAGGCGGTGTGACCTCAGATTTGCAAGTTAGAAAGTAGGACCTACCTGATATAGGCAAAGGAAGAAGCACAGGGCGACATTTAACCAAAGCATCTATGACACTCATCTCTTGGGTGGCTGAGGTGGTCTATTCATATTTTCTATTGCATGCTTATGTCATATTCTTTTACAGTGAAAATTGATCATGTTCTAATGAAAAAAAATTTGGAGGGGATAAATGCTATTCATTCAAAGTGCCTTTAACATTAAGTTGTTTGATAAAATACTTTTGAAAAAGAATAATAAAGTGGGAGGAACCACTTTACTTGATGTTAAATCTTACTTTGTCTCTAGAGTAATCAAGACAGCGTGCTCATTATGGAGGGAGAGACAGAGGGGACAGAACAGAAAACTCAGAAACAGACCTGCATACATCTGCTCAAATGAGATTTTTTTTTTTTTTAAATGGAGCAATTCTGTAGTAGAATGATAGACTTTTCTAAAATGGTACTGGAATAATTGCATACTCATTGGCAAATAAATGACCTCAGCTAGGGCCTCACATCTTATACAAAAATTAATTCAAGATAGATCATGGACTTATATGCAAAACATAAAACTACAACACTTTTAGAAGAAAACAGGATCAAATTTGAGCACATAGGGCTAAGCAAAGAATTCTCAGAGTGGATACCAAAGCACGATCCACAGAAAAAAGTATAGATTGGACTTTATCAAAATTAAATACCTTTATTCTGTTAATGAGTAGTAAGAGGATAAAAAGATAAGCTGCACACTGAGGAAATATTTGTAAGTCACATGTCTGAAAAACGACTTACATATAGATTTCAAAAATAACTCTCAAAATTCAACAGTTAAATCTAATTAGAAAATGGGCAAAGGACACGATCCAACATTTCACTAAAGATACAGGTGGCAAAGGAGCACATTAAAAGATATTTCATATCAGTTGTTAAAGAAATCCAAATTCAAATTATAATGAGATTATCACACACCTATCAGAATGTCTACAGTTAAAAATAGTACCAACTGCTGGTGAGACTGCAAAGAAATTGAATTTGTCCTATAATGCTGATGAGCATAGAAAATGGAATAGCCACAGTAGAAGATAGTTTGGTAGTTTCTTGCGAAACTAACATGCTCTAACATAGCAGTTGGTTCCTTTGGGCATTTATTCCAGAAGAATGAAAACTTAGTACACACAAAAACATGTACAGCAAGTAAATATTTATAACAAGTTTATTTGCAGGAGCTCCCAATTAGAAACAAGCCAGTGTTCTTCAGTGAATGGATGGGTAAATAAACTCTGGTATATTCATGTCATGGAATACTATTCAGCCATTAAAAGGAATTAATGTGGGTAAATGCAACTACTTGGATGGATCAGAAGAGCTTTAAGCTTAATGAAAATAGATAATATCAAAGAGATGCATATTGTATGACTTCATTTAGATGCCATCTTTGAAATGATAAAACTACAGATGGAGAACAGATTAGTGGTTGTCAGGAGACAAAACCAGAGGTGAGGGGAAAGTGGGGGTAACCACATGGGATAATAGGAGGTAGTCTGTCTGTGATAATGCAGCAGTCATGTATCCTGATGGTGGTGCTGATTATCCAGATCCTTCTGTATGATCAAATGCCTAGAAACACACACACACACACACACACACACACACACACACACACACACACACACACGAGAACACACAAAGATGGGAAAAGCTCCCTGGTCTTGGTTTTATACTGAAGTTATAGGAGACTTTACCCATGGGGAAGTGGAGAAGGGTGCAAGGTGCTTGATGCATTATTTTTGCAACTTTGTCTGAGTCTGTAATCACTTAAAAATGGAAAGTTTCTTTAAAAATTAAGTTCTTCTCCCTTGTATCTTAAAATGATGAGTTTTGGGTCTATATGGCCTATCCTGCCACTGATTTTGAGGGGCTGCGTGTGTATGGTGGCACCCACTTTGCCTTGAGCTTCCATGCCTTGTGCAGGCTTAGAACACTGATTTAAATTTGGATGCACACTTTCCTGAGAGGCAATAAATATGTGTGTGTGTACATATATATATGTTGTTGTTGTTATTGTTAGGTGCCGTTGAGTCGGTATCCGACTCATAGCGACCCTCTGTACAACAGGGGAAACACTATTGTCAGTGCTTCTCTGCTGTGCATAGGGTTTTCAATGGCAGATTGACTTGTGGGAGGGGGTTGCCAGGTCCGTCTCCCAAGCCTACACCTTCTGGTGTTCCTAGGTAGTCTCCCATCCAGGTACTAACCAGGCTCGACCCTGCTTAGCTTCCAAGATCTGACAGGATTGGATGCCACAGGGGTATGGCTGCAGACACACACACACACACACACACACACACACACACACACACACACACACACACACATATTTTTTGCAGTACTGGGGGTTGAACCCAGGGCCTCACTCTTGCATGCTCTGCAAGTGCTGGACCACTGAGAATAAATACTTTTGTAAATGAAATGAGAGAAGGCACCATGGCAAGTGTTACGGCTAGAATCTGATGCATGTCCCACGGGCTCATGTGTTGCAGGCTTGGTGGCCAGCGCGTGACTTTTGGGAAGTGATGGGCTCCGAGGGCTCTGACCACATCAATGGACTGATTGCATTGGGAGTGGTGGGAACGTGGAGAGGGGCCTAGCTGGGGAAAGTGGGTCACTGGGGAGATGTCCGTGAAAGCGCGCGTCTTGTCCCAGCCCTATCTCTCTCTCTCTGCTTCCTGGCCACCTTGAGCGGAGCCGCTTTGCCCCACCATGTGCTCCTGCCATGATGTCCTTCACTGGCACAAACCCACGTGAAGGGGCCAAGCACGGATACGACCTCTGAAGCCATGAGTCAAAATAAGCCCTCTCCCTCTCTGTTGATTTCTCTCAGGGCTTCTGTCCCAGTGACAGAAAACTGAAAGACACAGAAATCCTGTGTTTCCCCTTGGCCAAGCCTCTGCTGATGAGCAAGGGGCTCAAGGAGGAATCCCTTCCCCTCGGAGCAAATAAGATCTTAGGTGTAGACCACGAGGAGCTTCCAGTGGAGCAATGAGCCCCTAAAGAAAACGCCCCGTGCAAAAATCAATAAGCTATTCTCCTCTGGCTGGTGGCCGTCAGCATGAGACAGTGCACAGGAGGGTCTATTGGGGGCTGAGGGGCTTTAAAAAGATGGAAGTCAACATGTGCGAAGCAACAGTTCCGGACTGCCCTTGAAGCCCTGAGTAGGAGGGAAGATATTTTAAACATCCCGAGCTGCTGCACAGAACAGATAATTTCTGAGCTCTCGTCCCGTGAAATGTGCACCATGCAGCCTTCACCTTCCTGAGAGTCACAGGATAGCCTCCAGCACGTCTCAGTAATGTGGACTCAAAAGTGACAAGTGTCACCGGTCCACTGCCGACCTGTGGCCAACATGCCGTGACCCAGGCATGTTAGCTAAGCTTTCTAACCTGTGAGCCACAGAGGCCAGCAGGACCCACCATGTACAGAGACCGCGGCAATGGAACAGGACAGCACAGGAAGCATTGGCCCCTGGTTCGCACAGAGTGGGTGGCCTCAGTGCCAACACCCCTACCCCACGTGAGGGCCCTGAAGCCAAACGAGTCCCCACAGTTGGGGAGTGGAGGAGAGGAGACGGAAATGGAGTGGCATGATGTCCAGACTGCACACATGGCCCCCCCACCCCTTCGCCCTGGGAGGAGGAAAGCATAGACCTGAGAACTAGAGGGGGAACCCAGGGCCCCCTGTGTGCCAGACAAGTGCTGTCCCACGAACTGCATCCCCAGCCCTAACCTGGGCTTCTGGGGGAACAAACAGCCTCTCCAGTGAAAGCATGCATGTGCCTGGACAGACCGGGGGGCCAGCCTGGCTACCCACACCCCTCTCGACTCATCTCCCCGGATTCCAGCTTTGGAGACTCCATCCATCAGAATACGCAGGTTCATAGTTTTTAAAAACCCGGTGCTCTCAGACTGTCACCTTCTGTTTGGTGGAATTTGCTTCCCAGCTCGAATCTCAAAGGCCTTGCAGCCTGGTTGCAGTGCTGGCTTATATTGGAACTGCGCTCTGCCAACAGAGGGTATTTTGGCATCTTTTCTGGAGGGTCTAGGGTCTATGACCTGACACCAGGTTTCCTCAGGCGGAGATGAAGGCAATGCCCAGGGCTATAAAAGCATTGGCGGACAGGGGCTGCTGTAACCAGGGGCCAGGGACGAGGCACACAGCTCTGGCAGGAGCTGGCACAGGAGCCTGGGACTGGATCCCCTCAGCAGATTTTACAGCCCGGAGCTCACAGATGGCCCTCCCTCTAATGGCTCCTAGGAGCCACCCGCAGCCCCTCCTGGAGTGGCTTTCATCCCCGTCCTCCCCACACATTCCAGCTCATGGGAGAACCTGCCCTGTTGACCTTGTCCAGGTGCAGCTACATCTCTGCTGAATAAAAGAACTCCATCATTTTTATTCTCCCGAGACCAGGAGGAATCACCTTCCCCTACCAACGGAGATGAGAGAAAAAGCCAAGCTGTGTCTGAAATTACGGGATGGTCCAGGGCACAAGTGAATGAAGTTAACATAATGTTTTTCCCCGAGCCACAGGCCACGGAAAGAGAAACCAAACCAAACAAAAACTACAACCCTCTCAGAGTCTTATTAAAGCCTCACACCGGAGCAAGAGACATTATAGATGCAGGGCAGATTTCCATGCCAACCTAGAAACTCAGGCAAGTTTTGCTGCCCAGTTATGGCAGAATCTCATCAACAGAACTTTTCAGGGAGCAGACGTTTGCCAGATAACCTGAGAGCTTCATCCCACATCCCTTCCAAGCTACATTCATCGATTGCACTTACTAGCGACAAAATGCCTGCCTTCCATTTCCCAGCCAGCACAAGACAGAAGACTGGGAGGGCTCTACCATTTTAGCCGGACTGTTACAGGGCGGGTACTTAAGTCCGGGATGCCATGAGCATTGCAATGGTAATGCACTGTGCTTACCATATGTTATTGACCCTGGCATTGAAATGTTCTTCTTTACTTGATCCTTATTTAATAATTGTTTAATTTATTAACAAATAGGCCAGATCCAGAGACGTAGTGTGCCTAAGCTCACACAGTCAGAAAATGGTGGTGTAGGGGTGTAAAGCAGGTCTAAGGAGAACACACCCAAGATAAATCTGTTCATTGCCTCCCATGTCAGTCTACCATCAAACAGCAGTTGTTGTTGTTGTTAGGTGCTATCCAGTTGGGTCCAACTCAAAGTGACCCTATGTACAACAAAACATTTCTTGACCCTGTGCCATGACTGGCACTATGTCAGTTCTTCTCTGCTATTCATAGGGTTTTCAATGGCAGATTGTTTCAGGAGTGGGCTGTCAGGTCCTTCTGTCAAGCCTATAGCACCTGGTATTCCCAGGTGGCCTCCCATCCAAGGACTAAACAGGTCTGACCCACAGTGACCCTATGTACGACACAAGGAAACACTGCCCTATACTGTGCCATGCCCGGGACCATGTCAGTGCTTCTCTGCTATTCACAGGGCTTTCAATGGCTGATTGTTCCCAGATTGTTTTGGGAGTGGGCTGCCAGGTCCTTCTCCCATTTTTGTGGTGCTGCAGATAGAACTCAGTTCATTAACAAAAAAAAATTTTTTTCCCCCTACTAGGGTTTTGAACTCTGGCCTGCAGCTGTAGCTCTGTGGCATCTGATCCCATCAGATCTTGGAAGCTAAGCAGGGTTGGGCCTGGTTAGTACTTGGATGGGAGACTGCCTGGGAATGGCAGATACTGTAGGCTTGGGAGAAGGACTCGGCAACCCATTCCCAAAAATCAATCCGCCATTGAAAACCCTATGAACAGCAGAGAAGCACTGACAATAGTGTTTTGCCTGTTGTATGTAGGATTGCTATGAGTTGAATACCGACTTCATGACACCTAACAAAAACAAGGGTATTGAATTCAGAACCTTGCTTACCACTGAGCCACACCCCCAGCCCCTTTCTAATTTTTATTTTATTTTTTATTTTGAGTCAGGTCTTTACTAGGTTACACAGGGCTGCCTCCAGCCTCAAACTTGCAATCCTCCTGCCTCCGCTTCTCAGTTGCTAGGATTATAGGCATGTGCTGCAGCTGATCTGACATCAGTTTTTAACTGTGGTGAGTCAAGATTGCCTTAGATACCTGAACAGACTCGAGGCTATCACGAGCTCTCTCGCCCGCCTTGGCTGGTGTGTCTGCTCATGTGACTTTGTGTCTATTTTCTATAAAGATGGATGAGGAGTTTTCCGATTGGATGTGGGGTGTGCACTGCCTTGCTCTCATCGAATAGCCTTGAAGAGATGGGATTTAAATTGTGTTGAGGATATTAGGCCAAAGTGAATGAAGTGAAGAGGAGACTGCTCGTTTATGTCCCTGGAGTGATAAATGAGGGAGTGTGATTTTTTTCTAAGGCAAAGAAAATGGGAAACCAACGTGGATTTCAGACACATGAGAAATAGCTTATGAATTTAAATGATAGCTCGGCAGAAATAAATTGTACATCTGTTCATTCATTTTAATAAAGTGGAGAGATGCCATGCTGCTGGGGCCCTTGGAGAACCCTGGGTTTTTAAAATTATGATCCTATAATAGTAGCATTAAAATTTGTAATGTAGCCAGTGCTTTCTGAATTGGAGGGAAAATTCATTTATAAAATACAAGTTCAGACTTTGGAATGTAAATGGGAAAATGCAATTTTTCTTGGTCAGATATGAATTAGTCCTGGGAGGATACTGCAACATCTTGACCATAAAATAGATTTGAAAAATCTTAGGAGGAAGTTTTTGGACTGCTAACGAAACTTCTCCGGGCAATCTCTACTTAGGTAAATTGTGCAGGTGTGAGGCATACGCTTAGCTGGCTCTGCTATTTCTGCTGTGAACCTGTGCTTCTTTACAAGGGCAATTACAGATTAATATTTCCATTTGAAATGAGTCTTTTCTGCTACCAGTACAAAAGTCATTTTTATTGAGTCGCAGAAACATCAGGACAAGAGCTTTTATAGACCAGCAATTACCAGTTACCATGAAAATTTACTCACTCAACAAACAGTATTGAGTTTCTTATTACATATGCTCCCTATCTTGATATTGGCGAAAACACAACAATCTTGATTGTAGGTTTCCTGCTGACTTTAAGCCCCAGAAGCATTATTAAGATTTCTTCAAAAAACAGGTAAGTATTAAGCCCATAGAAAGCTTTTAGATGGAATGAGCTGTTTCAATTTTATTCCACAAATCAGTCACTCAAGGTTGCAGGTGGGAAGGAGGAACAGGTAGACCAGTAGAGCTGGCTGGCCATAGGTAACGCAGGTCTGTGAGGTGCAAAGACCCCCAGCTTGCCTCAGACACAGCTTTGCCTCCTACCAAAACACTGAAGGGTTTGGGAAGACACATGTCAGCCCTTTGCACTACAAATAAAATACAGATGGTGAGGAGGCAGCCGTCAGTCTGAGAAGCGAGGGCAATTGGCTATTGCCTTAGGATAGCTGCGTCCAAAGTTGTTCCATGTTCCCCCAGGCTGGTGGGGATCTAGATCTCTCAGGGCCATATGGACCAAAGGGTCTGGATGCTACTCATGGGTGGAGACAGAGAGCAAAGGCGAGATGAAAGTAAAATAAAAAATCAACTGACCCAATGCCTCACAGACAGGACCATGGTGGGGGTCCTGCCTAGGGGCAGGAAGTGAAAATGTGGCCTAAAGGTGTGCAGTTAACCTTTTTTGTAACTAATGCCTTGAGGCCTTCTGGGAGTTCTGGTTTTATACATCTGTGGGCACCCATGTGCAGATTCTGCGGCTCCAGTCCTGCAAGTGGAATTGAGATCAGTGAGCTGGGATTATGGAATCTCAAAGAAAGCACTAAGGGGTATGAGTGACGAGAGGCCAGAGGCCCACAGGGTGTGAATGGGAAGCCAAAGTAGAAGGGTCTAGATGGCCCGGGGCACAACAAGTATATCGGAGGCTCAGGTGGGGGCAGAGTGTGTGCCTGGATTGAGGATGGAATTTGGAGCATCTGCCCTCTACCACGGCTCTGTCATCTCCACTGACGTGGTCCATTGTGAATCAGAAAAAGGAGGCAGAGTCATCTTCTGAGAAAGAGAAGGGGAAAGAGAGTCCTGGTGACAGCGTGAAAGGTTGGATTCCACTATCAGCAGAGCAGCAAAAGGGACCACCTAGATGAAACAGAAAGAACCCGAGTTCTGAAGCCCCACATTCATGACTTAGATTCAGGTATCATCTAGTGATTACTCATCTATTTTTATTAACACGCAGTAGTCGCACACAGTAAGGGGTTTCCTGAACACATTTCCATACATGCATATAATGTGCTTTGATCATATTCACCCCTCTTTCTTTCTTACCCCTCCCTAGTAAAATACCTGGCTCATAGTAGGTGTTTATTTAATTCTTACAGAAAGACCTTGTTGTTGTGGTTGTTAGGTGCTGTCGAGTTGGGTCCTACTCATAGTGACTCTATGTACAACTGAATGAAACAGGACCCGACACTTGGCCATGGCCAGCACTATTGTCAGTGCTTCTCTGCTATTCATAGGGTTTTCAGTGGCTGGTTGTTTTGGGAGTGGGTTATTGGGTTCTTCTCCCAAGCATACAGTACCTGGTGTTCCCAGGTGGTCTCTCAACCGAGGCCTAATCAGGCCCGACCCTGCTTAGCTTCTGAGATCTGATGAGATCGGACGCCAGAGTGAGCTGAGTATCAGCTAAATCCTAGGGACTTTTAGACCTGTCAGCCAGCTGTCCCCATGCTCTCTTGGCAAAGGCGCCAATCCTGTTCACAGAGTGCCCCCCAGCTCAGCTCTGCATCTCAGTGCTTCCTGTGGCTGATGGTTACCTGCAAGCTCTGGCTCCCTGGCATTGACTCTGTCCACAGAACAGTTACAAAGATGACAAACCTGAAACAGCCACATGCGGTGTGGCAAAATCAGCTGAAGTCATTAAAACAAAAGAGGCCCAGAAACAGGAAGTAAAACTGTGCCATCGCATTTCACCTATGCCCGCAGTGCTTGCTGTGTTGGCCCTGGGGAAAGACCCCAATGAGCCTGACTTTGAGGTCTTTCCATGCTGTGCCACCTCCTGTCACACGGTTGCTGAGTTTGCTTCCTGCGTCCTGAGGCTCTGCACAAGTGCAGGATGACCTTGCCTTGCTGATTCCCAGGCCCTGGGCTGAGGGCCTCCCTTCTGAGGCCAGAGGCTGGATGGTGGGGAGGTGGAGGGCAGGGAGGGGATGTGCCTGGTGAGCCAGCGGCCATGGAGTAGCCTCCTTTAGGGCCACTAGGCCAGCTGTGATCCAGCGACCCACAGCGAAGGAAGCATTCTACTTTTTCAAAGCACAAAGGAAGAGGAGTAGGGGGTGGGAATTACAAAGGGGAAATAATTTATTTTCTATAGGCTGGAGAGTGAAATAACAAATTCCAGGACAGGTAGAGGAAGAAGACAGTCTTGCCACGGTGAGACCAGGTAACAGACCTCTCTCTTAGCACAGAATCCTGTTAGTGATGGCCAGGGGTGCGTGGCAGGTGGCTGAGCAAAGCAATTATGCTACATATATGGATATATATATATATATATATATATATATATATATATATATATATAGAGAGAGAGAGAGAGAGAGAGAGAGAGAACTATAAAGAAGAGACACTCCAGCTGTCCAGGTGTGAACGGGGCATTCTTTAACAGGTGCACACCTGAGGCTTTGGAACACAGAAGCCAATGAGCTAACCTGGGAGAATTAGGCAGGTCCTGAGACCATGGATCTCAGAGGACAGTGATAGGGTCGTCGTTTCAGCCTAAATCACACAGGCACACCACACACATATGCACATGCTTTTCTTTAGATGGAGAAACACAATATCTAACCCCAGTTAGTGTGATGCTAAGTGTTTAGCACTTAGAAATCAGAAGATGCACAACGATGTGTGGCTTGTACCCATTTCTGCAGTGTAAACATTCCTCCCAGAGGCCAATTTCAGGCTACCAACTTAGTATCAGTGCATGTTTTGGGGAGACCTGTGCCTGCTCAGCCCTGTACAGTGGGTGCAGCCGGCTCCAGTTCAGCCTTGTCTACACATGCAGGTGACGATTAGGCTGGAGCTGCTTCTCCTTTTCCAGAGGTTCTGGAGCTGATGGAAATGCAGCCCAGCTCTGCAGCTGTTCCTTTCTTCAGGGACCCAGCCCGCCCCTCCCGCTGGGTCAGTTTGGTGCTGTTAATCACGGGCTTCTTTCTTTTCTTAGTTCCCTAGAGGTGGGCATGTGACCGGAGGAGGGGGTGGCATTCACCTCACCAGTCCCTGGGGGAGATGTCCAGGCTCTCAGTGATGGTCAGCAGTGGCCTTGTGACCTAACAGACCAAGTCGGTCTTTCCAGGAGACCAGCATTTGATCTGGGAGAGAGGCTTTCTATGCTTCCTCCATACGTGAGCCACAAGGACCTGAGTTCAGGGCTGCCAGAGGCCGCCTTTGTGGCTCTGAGGAGAGGACCCACCAGAAAAAGAGGCCAAGCCAGGCGGACAAGCGGAACCAAGAAAGAGCCATGGAGAGAGCAGCCTGACAGCAT